>JACEGR010002171.1:0-137846 GCA_014170235.1 Listronotus bonariensis | reverse complement strand
TTATTATCAAAAAATTGTACAGTGAAAAGATTAAAGTTGTATTTATACAAACGAATTAAGTTAAGTTAAACTAAACTAGAGTAACAAATTTCAGGAACTTATGACATTTATAATATTTACATGCTTCAATAAATTATCAATATTATTACAATAATTAATGTTTTGGAAATAAACTTAAGATTTAAGAAAATTTTCAAATATTCCTCCATTGACTGCTAGACAATATCCCAGACGTTCATAAAATTGTCTTCTTACATTGGCTAACTGGTAAATGGAAATTTTATTGCATTCTGCAGAAATAGCATTTCTTAACTCATCTAGATTAGAGTAATTTTTATCCTTGTATATCATGCCTTTTAAATGACCCCAGAGGAAGAAGTCATTTGGCGAAATATTAGGAGACCTGGATGGCCAATTTATGGTGTGATGTAGGCCAATATCATTTCCATTAAAATCATAGTGTAAATATCCCGAACAGCGAGGGTATTATGTGCCGGGCAGCCATCCATTTGGTACCAAATTTCCTGATTTTTCCTGGATACATCATTTAAAGTGGGTAAAATTAGTTCTTCAAGTAGTTCCAAATAAAATTCTGCATTCAAATTCTGATTAAGAAAAAATAGTCCAATAATATTTTTTGATAATAATAAAGCACTCAATTTCAAAATGACAACGTTATGTCATGCTAACTGGTATTTTTATTGTTGTTCATAAATATGAGGCGATAATAATGTAACAATTTTTAAAAATATATTAACATCTAACTAGCAAACGGGTTAACCGAAATGTCTTAAGTTTTTACCATGGACGTAGATTTGCATGCTCTTCAATAAACTTCAATAGAATTCTCTAAAATAATTAGGGAGTCAATAATTGACCCCATTAAAAATTACATGGGATTTCCTATGTCCCGCCAGGCGATGCATCACCCGATATATATTTTTGTAATACTAAATGTGAAATATTTACGCATTGTACATTAGTTTTGTTTTGATTACAGTAAATCTAATAGGTTAATTTAAAATTGCCTTACAATATTTTTATTTATAAAATGTTTAATGTTTAACCTTAAATTTTTACCATTATCGCAAAACTAAAATAATAAAACGAATTTTTTCTTGTAAACAAATTAAATTGTGTATTTAGAAGTGATATTTAATTTCTAACATCTTTGCTTTAAGACAATTTTTAATATTATAAAAATACAGATATACTTTACTCTTAAGTAAAAATTACATTTTTGTCCAACCCGTAGATTACTGATACAATTTGATATCTGATGGTTGTCGTTTAGGTTTTTGAACCATGCAGGGCCACCACCACCAAAGATTTTTTTTCTTAAATTAATAATAAAAAAGTTTCCTATATGACACTAACTTACGTAGACACCCTTTATAATATAAATATATATTTAAATATTAAAATTACTGTACTGAGTTAGCATTACTTTTTAAAATATTTTAAATTTTGGCTAGGCTGGCAAAAGATAAAATAAAAAATACTTTAAAAAAATTAACCAACTTAAAAAAATAAAACTTACTACAAAGTTATAAATAATACATATAAAAAAGAAAATTCATTGGTATATGTGGTAATAAAGTATAAAAAGCTTTTGTTCATTTAGTTATTAACATTTAGTAGTTTAGCCCATATGTTATTACCCGATTTAATTTCTTTTTTATTTATTCGCCCCAGAAAATTCAAATAGTTGGTGGTTCAAAGGACTACACCATGGTATCTTTATGTTTTGGGGTCGCTGAATCTAAATCTGGTATCGGTTTGACCCCATCAGGTCATGGTCAAGGTCATTTCAAGGTCAAATCATCAAAATTCATCGAAAATAGACCACAAACGTCGTATCTTTATGTCTTAGGGTTTGCTGTATCCGAATCCGAAATCAGTTTGACCCCATCAGGTCAAGGTCATTTAAGGGTCAAATCATCAAAATTTGTTTAAAATAGACCACAAACGTGGTACCTTTATATTTTTCGGTCGCTTAATCCGAATCTGGAAGGGTCAATTTGACTACGGATTCGGATTTGGCGACCCAAAAATCCCAAGATATTACGATTTTGGTGCATTTACAATACCTTCTAATAATTTGACCCTAATATGACCTTGATCTCAACCTTTTGATGAGTTTTGATTATCTGACCTTGAAAAGACCTTAACCCTGACCTGATGGGGTTAAATCGACCCCAGATTCGAATTCAGAGACCACAAAAACATAAGGTCATTAGTTTTATTTGCTTTTTAATTTATTGTCATTACTATTTAATCGGTACACATACAATAAAAAACACTACCAGTACCTCTTCCAGAGACTACAGTAAAAAGCACAGGGACGTGTAATGTGATTAGTTTGAATCGTTACAGACGGTCATGCAAAACTGTTACATTGGGGAAGGGGGTCATGGTTAGTTTTGGTTAGTTAAATCTATTTAAACTATAAAGAAAAAAAAGATTTAATCAAATTACAGGTTCCTGTGCTTATACTGAAATCTCTCTTTCAGTTCAGTGAAAAGGGTAAATTTTAGCCCAAGTTTGTCGATTCTGAACGCACCCATGCTGTTTGAGCATATACCAGCTAGAGGCAGCTTTGCCGCACGAACAACGTACGGCAGAGAGAAAACAATAGGTCAAGTCCAGTACCTTTCTTTCTTGCGATCCTGACTTGGTATTTTTATAGGAGCACCTCAGAAATGCAGTCTTTAAAATAAAAAACAAATAATTTTTAAAATCGGTCCACAATTGATGAAGTAATCGCGTAACATACACAAAAAAAGCCACAGGTGAATTGATAAACTTTTTCTTTTTAAAGTCGATGAATAAAAATATTTCATAATTCCCTGTTAACAAATATAAAAAGACAAACCAGAAAAATCCCCGGCATTAATTAGCCTTTCCTATAAAATTCACCCCTTAATTTGGCAAATTGGGGGAATAAAATCTTATAAATAGCCATTGAAGGCATGGCTGTTGTGGCTGAAGTTTAGTAGTTTTACGCCTGTTGTCGCCAGTTCAATTGCGGTGGCGTTCGCGAGCGAAGCACAAACTTTGTTGTTTTATTTTATGTTTCATGATGTCTCGTAAATAAACAGTTTTATGGATTAGATGAAAAAGTTTTATTTTATTTTGTGATGTAATTTAATTTATGTCTCTTATTGTGGATTATTAATTGGTTTAAGTATTGTTCTTTAGTTTTGTGAGGAAGAAAAATTTTGTTTTAGTGTGTATAAGACTTTTAAAAGGAGCTACGGTGAGTGCAATCCAAAAGATCGGTATACAATTATTTTTAAATATAATAAACAACTACATATAAAGCATTGACAAATAAACAAAATATCAAAAACAAAACTATTTTTTTTTCTAATTTAGTCGTTTTGAATTTTATAAGTATTAGATGTGAAAAGAACTTTGAGTAGTAGACAAGTTTTTATAGGTCTCAGGGGCGTCGCCAGCCGATGGCCCAGGGTGGGGCAAGTGGATAAGGAGAATAAGGAAAGTATGAATTGTAGGGAGAATCAAGAGCACATGTAGGTTTTCACTTGTAGTACGAGTTTTACATCTACGGTGTGCGTTGTATAAGTGTTTTAGTAATTATTATCATGAATTCCATTTAAAATTTGCAAAAAGCAAAATTTATAAAGTCGGTTTTGTTGTGCCTGCAGCTTAGTAGCAAGTAAATGGAGAACTAAAAGTCGATGGTTCGGGACCGTTGTCAAAATAAATCAAATAAAAATTAAAAAAAAATAAATAAATTAACTATTATTTACGGTCAATTTTTATATTTTTAACCTTTTTTAGGAGGTCTGAAAAAATTTTGACATTAAATGTCAAATATGTTTGTTTTATTATTTTTTTTTGATAATAGTTAATTTTTATTTTTATTCAATTTATTTTGAGAACGTTGGCAGACTTGCCACCGAAACGTCGATTTTTAGTTCTCCATTTACTTGTTTAATTTTTTCTTGTGGTTTTAATTTATTTTCTGGCGTGTAACCAAATAACTACCATCAATTAAATGAATCCGCCGAACCAATACAGAACATATCTTCAATAAGGCACCTAAAAAATAAAATTGACAACTGTTAGCCAGGGACAAAACGTTGATTCTCAAATTAAAAATCGCCATCATATAACTGAGCAAAAGTGATAATGTAAATATTTCATTTGTTTTAACCTAGCTATTAAAAAAAAGACAGGAAAAAATATTCTGCACGTCTATGCGCCATAAAGAAGATGCCGGTACAGCACTTTTTTTTGCTGTTTCGATTTCGATTACTATCATATGAGCTATACCTAAATTGATTGACTTCGCGGCTATTTCTATTAAGAATTGAATATCGTAACTAGTAACCAAATTTTTAACCGACTTCAAGAACGAGGAGGTTCTCAATTCGCCGTATGTTTTTTTGCGATTTTAAAACCGATGCAAAGCCCGATTTATAATAGCTTTGTTCGCGGGTCTAGTAATGAACCGATTCTAAACCAGAACCGAACTGGTTTAGAATTGTTTTAAGCCGCATGTCTAGTTATTTATTACTTCGGAATTTTTATTTACCGCGAACGATTTTCTATACAGCTCAGGATGTATTTTAACTTAGCCTTTTGGTTAGGATTTTTATGGTTAAATTGAATACTACACAAAAAAAATTAAATTCAAACTAAAAGGTAAATTGTTATACTGTCGAAAGCCACTCGAGGTCTCTCGGCGGAAGACGAGGGATTCTCTGCCTCCTCTCGTTTTTAACATAAGTATGTGTATTTAACTAAAGATAAAATTCAAACAACAAGAAATGGTAAAATTTTCTAATATTGTCTATATTTTTTATTTACATCTTTATTTATTGTATTGCATACATACATTCATACGGAATACAATTAAAAATCCTTTGTTTATATACGCTCAGAATCACAAAAATATAAAAAAAATATTCAACAGGTATATTAACCCGCATAAAAAGTGGCAGAAACAAATAAACTGTAATACAACGGTTTATTTCTCTACCACAAAATCAGAAGACAGCTGACCATGTGGACAATGCGCATGAAATTCCGAACTGAACTTTTAGTTCCAACAAAAATCCCAGGACTGCTAATCAGGTTACGAACCGGTAACGAACTGATTCCATTGTAACACGCGAACACAGAACTATTACTAAAAATTTAGGATTTTACTAACCGCGAACGCTGCTTTTTCACTGCGCATGCGAATAGTCCCAGAACCGGTTCAGAATCAAACTTGCGAACAAAGCTAATATTCGTAAAACAAATAAATTGTCATTTTTGTGAGGAAGATACAAAAGCTAATATTTAAATTTGATGGAATGGAACTGGTGATTTCATTCGAGTTTCGTACGTAGGAGAATAATCAATCAAGCAAGCCAAGAAAAAGAATTGAGACTTTGGTTGCTTCACATTGGGCAACTTTTTTAGAATCTCTAGGGGTGGGGGCAGCTGCCCCTTGCCCTGCCCCCGGCAACTCCCTTGATAGGTATGTGTGTAATTGTATTGTGTATGTCCTAAATTGGTGGTTTATTTTATATAATAATCTAATCACCCTATTTATTAAAAAAAACACAAATTTAGCAAATTGGATAAAGCTAAAGCTTTCAGACAAAAATAATTATAGTTCATTCCATGGTTCGTCACATATAATACCAAATTTACATTTCTATTAGTAGATACTATATTATAAGCTGTAATAGTTTATGGATTTATTTTTCGCACTTTAAATTAAAGTTCTGATAGAAAAAATAAGTAACCCTTGGCAGAAACTTAATAGACATAATTTTTTTTCCAAGAGTAAACTACCTTGATTTCTAATTTTAAAGCAAAATATCATTAAGAAAATTTATTTAGAATGGCATTTAAAATAACTCTATTAATGTTACAGGGGTACCAAATAGTTTCAAAAACTAATTTTCAAAGATATTAAAAATTATGTATTTTAAATTTTTATAACAAAATAAGCTAAAAACTCTTACAATTCGCTTTTTAAACACCTGCTAACTTCAAATGCCTACATAACACAATTTTTCACCAAATTATAGTTCATATAGTAGAGTTCAATAAATTTTTGTATTATTGTTTCTATCGATTACAAACAATATTCTTAATATGGTATTGATATTTTTCTCAAAAGTAAAAAATTAAGTTAGTTTACTTTTGGAGAAAAAAAAGTTTTTAAGTTTTTGCGAAACCTGTAAAGAAAATTAACATTTTCTCTTTGAAAATCATTTTTCTTTTACTTTTTTTTAAATAAAATTTTGGTCCATTGGTGGACATCATTTTGGCTTACTCTATTATCCCTATCATTTATGACCTCACCTTTTTGAACACCCTGTATATATTTTTAAAAAACCTAAAGAATGTTTAATAAATATAAATAAAAATATACACGGTGTTTCATAAGAAAAAAATTAAGTTGGGTAAGTTCCTTAAAACTGTCCATCATTGAAAACAACTGATTACACACACAATATCCTACGAAAAATCTACACAATTTACATTTTTATAGTATTTTATAGCTTTGATAGCAAACGAGTTAAAGAAAGTTTAGATAGAATGTCCACGGATGGACTTTACAATAGGACAAATGGACCAAAAATTTACATGTTCAAAAATGTTGTGTATGGCAACTGCTTTTTGCTGCTTTGCTGCTTTTAGAAAAAACGAAAAAAGACTCACGTTGAGAAATTGGTTTTGTTTTGTACAGGGGCTCCAAAAACTACAAAAATATAAAAATAGATCAAGACAAAACTACCTTTATTTTTACTAATTTAGCAACATGTCAAATAAAAAAGGTTTTTAGAATAAAATAAGGATCCGATTTCTGAGATAATATTCACATAAAATAAACAAAAAAATTTTTTTGGTACTTATATTATTTAAATCCTGTTTTACACCTCTTTACGTAATTTACCTGGTTTTACATTTTTGTATTTAAATATATTTGACAAACTTTAACATTAATTATTGTGTTCTATTGAAACAAGGTAAATTACGCATAAAAGGTTAAAAAAGGGTTTAAAAAACATGATCCTAAAAACAAAATTTTGTATATTTTATGTAAAATTTTAGATATGGAATCCTCATTTAATTCTAAAAACCTTTTTAACATTTTGCTAAATTATTAAAGATAAAGGTAGTTCTGTCCTGGTCCATTTTCAGATTTTTATAGTTTTTGCGCCTGTACAGAACAAAACAAATTTCTTAACATAAATCTGTTTTTTTAAAAAGCAAAAGCAGTTGCCATACACAATTTCCCAAACATTTAAATTTTTAGTCCATTTGTCCATACTGTATATGGACAAAATCTGGAAATCACCCTGTAACAAATGGGATGACAAGTCCCGGGCCTAACACATTAATTGTGCTAGTTTTATTTTATTTATCTCTTTTTCATTTAGTTCTAACCTTAAAAAGACAGCAGTTAAAATTTCATGATATTTTATTTATTAGTTTAAGCGTTATTGTGCCAAAAGTTACTTTGTCATTTTTACGACAATAAATTAAAAACAATTTTAATTTTACACTGCTTCTTGATGAAAAAAAATGTTTAAGCGAAGTTATGTCTTAAAAAGTATTGTGGGGGTTTATGCACCATCACCATCAGACAGCACAATAAAACGTTGGTTTGCTAACTTCAAACGTAGTCGTAGAGACACCGATGATGCAGAACGCAGTGGACGTCTAAATGAGGTCCAGTGGCGTATCAAGAGGTATCGGGGCCCGGAGCGATGATTTTTTGGATCAAATTTTCAAGGAGCAAAAAAAGTCCTCATTACTACAATGAGAACCCCCTTACAAATATGGTATACGTTTCCTACTTGGAAAAATGATATACTTTTAACAAGATTAGGGCTTCCCTTTTTGTATTTTGGTACCAGAAAATATTAAAAAGCCCTCACCCCCGTTTAGGGGCTCTCTTTAACTAGGGGCCCAAGCGGAATCCCCCCCATCCGTTTTCCCGTCGGTTCGCTAGTGAATATGGTAGCAAAACCAGAAAGCATTAAAAAAATCCACAAAATCGTTTTGAATGATCCAAAAGTGAAGTGGCGTGAGTAAGCTGACATCGTAAAGATATCAAAGAAACGTGTTGGATTTATATTGCATGAGCATTTGACTATGAGATTTGTTTGTGTGTGCTGCGTTTGCTTACTGTTAATCAAAAACAAGAACGTGTTGATGATTCTGAGCAGTGTTTGGCCATGTTTAGACGTAACAAAACGAAATTTTTGCATCAATATGTGACAATCAATCAATCACTTTTCTTCGAAATCAAAATGATCGTCTTCTGAGTGGGCAGCAACTAGTAAGCACTTAAAAACAATCTTCTAGAAAGGTTATGGCCTTGGTATTTTGGGTGCGTGGTGTTATATTTATCGATTATCTTTAGAAGGGGAAATACCATCAACAGTGAATAGTATGTAGCCTTATTGGAGCGTTTAAATGCCGAAATTGCAAAGAAGCGTCCGCATATGGCAACATTAAGACAACTTACCGTGTCACAAGTCAATTAAAACAATGGCAAAACTACATAAGTTGAATTTCGAATTGCCACCGTACTGGCCAGATTTGGCTCCCTGTGACTACTGACTGTTCGCAGTTCTAAAAAAATGCTCGCCAGTAAGAAATTTCGCCCGAATAAAGAAGCTAACGCTGAAACTAACGCCTTTTGTGAAGCAAGAGATACATCGTTTTACAAAAGTGGTATTGAAATTTTAGAGCGCCGCTAAAATGACTGTATTTTTTGATGGAAATTACGTCGATAAATGAAGCCAATTTTAAACAAATTAAATATATGGTTTTCTGGCTAGGCCCGGGACTTTTCAGCCCATGTTAGCACATAGATCGCAATAGCGATGAACTGTTTTCACTACAGTTTAAGAAATATCGTTATCACCATAGAATATGAAACAACCTGTATCCGGTAAGATTTAAATTTATTTGGTCTAATTATATCCATTATTTTAACAGCCACTACTAGAGGAAGGTAACACTTAAATATAAAATAAAAAAATATTTTTTAAGCTTAAAACCATTTTTTAAAGATTATTACACAACATTAAATATTTATGTTTAATTATGTTTTTAAAAATTAAACGAATACCTAACATGTTTTTAACCGCCTGTTTATTAAACCAAAATTGATTTAACACCATTCGTGCCCAAATTATACCAATACAAAATTTAGGAATAACGGAGATTTGTAAAAAGAAAACAATTTAATTACGTGTTGTAATAACAGATTATTTCGTAGGTCTTTATTTAAAGCTGTTTAATTGTTGATTTGTTACCTTGTTTTGTGTTTGGAAAACACATAATTTATTGTAATAAAAATTAATGAATAATTTAATTTTCAAACAAGCCTCTATTACCGTAGGTTTAATTTATTAAATGCCTTCTAAGTGTGATAAAAAGAAAAATCATTTTATTATTCGAGATAATATACAGTGTGTCCTAAAATAGGTGTTATATGAGAAGAAATATTTTAAAAATGTTTAAATACTTGACACGAGGGAACAAATTTAAAAAATCTTTAGTGGACCTTTCTCTCTCAAAGACACCTTCAATCTTGTAGGCGTCACATTTGTAATTGGCCTAAGCTGACATAAATATATTTTATCTATAGACAGCTTCAAAAAAATCTTAGATCTCCCTTTCCAGCCAAAAAGTATTTTTTCTCTTCTAATTTGTACACTTTAAATGTCTATCAAATCTAATCCCATTTGGAATATTGTTCTCATATCTGGGGCATGGCGTCTCCCACAACCCTTACACGTCATTCCTAAAACCATTCAAAGAAAAGCTGTTTGCCTCATTAAGGATCCTTCAGTTACAGAAAGGCTTTCTTCTTTCACCCATCGACGGGTTGTAGGTTTTATCACTTTTTATAGGTACTTTTATGGCTTCTGCTTCAAAGAATTGTCCAGTATAATTCCTACACTCACGATTCCCAACAAAGAAACTCGTTGTGCTGCACCTATGCATATCTATACGGTCCAACTGGATAGGCCCCGAACTTTCCACTTTGTTCTTTTATCAGCAGAGTTACTAGAATGTAAACCTGTTGTCTTTTCTCTTCTTTCCTTTTCTTCCAAATCTTTCAGTATTTAAGGTATTATTTCATATTTATTTTTGCAATTTTAGATTGTATGTGGGTTTTTTTATTAAGGCCCTATGAGCCGAACAATAGTACAAGTTACCCGAAGGACTTCGGCCAAATGTCAAAACTACAATAAATTCTCCGAAAATATCCAGGCAATTCAAGGTCAGTTTCGTAGAATCATAATTTTTTAAACGTGACTGGATGCCTTGACTGCTTTTACATTTCCATTAAAAATACAGAATGAGCAACTGCTGAGCTTTTTCGCAACAGAAAAACAACATTTTCACTTAATGTGCAAGTAGCTGCTGTACCTAATTTACAAATATTCGAAATGGTTACTAGATATCCAGAATGTTATCAACACAGTTACGTCTTTAATAAAAGCTTTGGTTAAACTAGTTTTTAAAGAAGAATGCTTCCTGGGTATCTACTATGTGATGCATGATGCAAAAGATATAATGAAACCCATATAAGAACAAGAAATGTTGTAGAACGTTTTTTGGGGTTTTAGGCGTATTTTTTCTTGTTTGTTTCGAGGCCTTGCAAATCAGGTTGCTCTCCTTTACAATATTGTCACTGAACATCACGAGATTATGAATGAGCAGGATAATTAGTAATTTTACAATTTTCTTTATCTGTCATAACTACGGCCTTAGTCCACCAAGTTTTGTAAAAGAGAGTGATGGGCTTCAAAGTGTGTCCATCCAAGAGCAGCTGAAATACGCAAGTAATAAACATTTTTAAATTAAATTATGATGCTTTAGATTGTATTTGATCTAAATTTTAATGTAAGCATTAAAACAAAAACAAAACAAAATTAAAATATGTTCTATGAGACTCTTGGAAAACCTGTCACTTGGATAATTAAGTGAAGTACTAAATTATTGTTTTTTAACAGTGAAGTTTTGGATAGTATTTGATTTAAAATTTTCGTGACTAAAAAAACAAAACTATGTTTTATCAGACAGCAGCTCAAAGTTTAAAAAGTTCGAAAAATGTTCATCGGACAACCAGTCTCTTGGAAAGCCAGTTACTTGACTAACTAAATGGTTGTCCGTAGGATAATTTAATTGTCTTTGGATTTGGTAATATGTCCTAATGACTGACAAGGTAGTTCGCCCTGGTAGTGACCCTGCCTTTTGATTCTGGTGTTGTGGACTTTTCTGGTTTTATTGTAAAAACTGTTTAAAGGGCTCTGCTCATTGCAGATTACAATTAAGGCGAGTAATTACCTTTTATTTAAAATAAATAAATATTACATGAAATTAAGTTTGTAAAAATATAAAAAATTACACATGTACTCTAATTAAGAAAAAATAAAAATAAAAAAGAACATCATGGAAAAAAATTTAATAATCTTGTTTCCTTGAAAAATGGTATTAAGTATATAATAAAATAAACTTGTACCTTGAACTCCACTGCAATTCAACCGACAACAATGGACAGAAAACTGGAGCCTTGACTTCACAGGCAATTTATAGAATTTATTGCTTCTAATTTGCCAACTTATGCTGTTTTTACAATTTAAAAGTTTTCTTGCATGACATTTTACTTGCTGAAAGTTTTATTTCATGAAATTTTTTATACAGTTTGAAATTTCTTGCTGCAAGTGGTTTTGGCAATAAGGTGCACCAACTTATCTGAATTAAAAAACAACCTATTTAATGATTTTTTTTTAATTTTTCTAAAAAAAAATATACACACAAATAATTTTTTAAACTGTTATTAACAAATATTCTTTAACCAACACTCGACGCTCTTCTAGGTTAAGTTTATTTTTAGTGACATTTTGTTGAGGATGGTATATTAAAAATCATTAAAATAATTACCATAAACGCAGGGTTGTTGCAAGAAAAATATGGCGTTTTATATTCTTCTTGCATAAAAAATAATTTCCGCAATTTTTAAACACAAAAAAATGCTCATGGGCAATAAATCTTTCAAACTGTAAAAACAGCTTTAGGGGTTAAATAATATTTTAAAATTTTATTAAATTTAAATAGGGTTTTTAAATGTATTAATAAGTATCTCTGTCGTTAACAAGGACGTCGCCAGGGGGGCAAAGGTGGCAGCTGCCCCCTCCCATAGAGATTCTAAAAAAGTGCCCAATGCAAAGCAACCAAAGTCTCAAATTTTTCTTTCTTTTTCTCTTGGCTTGCTTGATTGATTATTCTCGTACGTACGAAACACGAATGAAATTACCAACTTCATTCCATCAAATCTAAACAATTGCTGCGTTTAGCTTTCGTATCTTGCCCACAAAAATGACAATTGATTTGTTTTACCAATATTATAAATGGGGAGTTTGCATAGGTTTTAAAATCGCAAAAATTCAGTTACGAGTTACGATAGCCGATTCTTAATAGATATAGCCGCGAAGTCAATCTATTTAGGTATAGCTCATATAAAAGTAATTGAAATGGAAACAGCACAAAAAAGTGCCGTACGGGTATCTTCTTTATGAGGCATAGACGTACAGATTATTTTCTCCTGTCTTTTTTTTCTTAATAGCTAGTTTAAAATAAATGAAATATTTACATTATCACCCTTGCTCAGTTATATGATGGCGATATTCGATTTAAGATTCAACGTTTTGTCCCTGGCTGACAGTTGTCACTTTATTTTTCTGTTCTGTATTGGTTCGGCGGATTCATTTAATTGATGGTAGTTATTTGGGCACACGCCAAAAATAAATTGAAACTACAAAAGTCAAACAAAATTTAAACAAGTAAATGGAGGACTAAAAATCGACATTTTGATGGCAAGTCTACCACCGTTGTCGAGATAAATTGAATAAAAAAAAATAAAAAAATTAACCAATATTAAAAAAAAAAACAAACATATTTGATATTAAATGTCAAACATTTTTTTAAAATATCCTAAGAATAGATAAAAATTTTAAACCTAAATAATAGTCTATTTTTAATGTTGTGTTTAATTTTTATTTAATTTATCTTGACAACGATCCCGAACCGTTCTCCATTTAGGCTTGTTTTAATTTTTTTTTGTGTTTTATAGGTAGTTCTGATTTATTTTTTGGCGTGTACCCAAATAGCTACCATTAATTAAATTTATTATATATATTATTTAATATTTTTATTATAGCTCGCCCTAAATAATACCAACTGGAGTAAAATTTTGTATTTATTAGTTTTGGACCATGCGATCAGTTTTATAAAATTTCGTTTTAAAATTTAAAAATTTTTGATCTATTTGTCCTCTTGTAGCATAATATGGTTAAAAGACAGCGTTCCGAGAAATTTTATAAGTTGTCAAAACGTAAGTTCTTTGTTATTTCGGCCTGAGCTGCAGGCACAACCAAACCGACTTTACACATTTTCCTTCATTGCAGATTTTTAACGGAATCCATGATGATAATCACTAAAACACTTAATGGAACGCACACCGTAGATTTAAAACTCGCACTACAAGTGAAAATTCACATGTGCTCTCAATGTTTTCTACAATTCATACTTTCCTATTTTTTATATCAACTTGCCCTCCCCCCTTGGGCCATCGGCTGGCGACGCACCTGGTCGTTAACACTGTTTTAAAATCAGGAAAATTAGCGTATAACTGGTCTAATTAAGGAAACTTTAGGTTTACCTGCTAAGATTAGTGTAAACATTTTCAATTTTGTGTAAATTTATTATTTCATGAGTTAAATAAATGTGTTTTTTTATTTTGAATGCAAAAACAATAAAATTTAAGTTTTTATTATGGGCCTATTAAAAATATTTTGACCGATGGAAAGTAATATACAGGCTGTACCAACTCTATTTATACACGAAATATCTTCGCCCCTGTACAAGATACAAAAATAAACCTAAGATAAAAAATGCTTATTTGGATACATTTAAATTAACATTTAAAATATATAACACATTATACTTTTATTATTGCTGGTTTTTAGATATTAGCAGTATGCTGATATACTTATTAACGATTAAATGTGAAGAAAAAACATATTTTGGTTTTAATTATTTTAAAATAATTTTGTCACTGTCAGAATGACGAATAATATTAAATAACGTAAAATTAATTATTTTTCAATATAAAAACACTAGAGGAAAGTGGCCAAATATGGAATACCATTTTGTATTTTACACATAATTTGCATAAACATTATAAATAAAAAAACTTTTTGTAGTAATTACTAACAATCATATATTTGTTCTTTATTTTGTAAAGATTTTAAGTTTCATTGATTAATTTTAATAAATATTTTTATAAAAAACTAAAAAATGATAAAGGTAGCCAAATATGGAATACTATAAACAGCATTAAAAGTTAAACCTATTTAACAAGAAACTCTTTGAAAACTTTGTTATAACATAGAAAGCAACAAAAATAATTTGAAAAAATCTCAGATCCAGACGTCAGACTCTGGATCCAGCGCAGTTATTGTGCCCAGAGCATACACTAACGCTGTGTGTCTTAAGCGAGGTTGACAAGGGACTTACAAATGAGGGCAAAAGAAATACCTTCGCGGGCAGCAGATTTTACCATCTAGATACACTAGGGATAAAAGAACGAACAAAGTAGGCAGTTCAGAGCCTTTCCAGTTGGACCGTACAGGGATGCATACGTGTGGTACCACGAGTTTTTTCTATTGGGAACCGCCGTAAGTGGAGGAACTAGACTTCATTAATTCATTCATATAAAAATAGTTTTTAGCTCATTTTCTAAAATTTTCTGGAAACTGATTTACCTTTTTCTTTCTACTATTTTTAAAAGTCTTTTTAAAACATCAATTTAATAGTGTAACAAGTCGAAAAAAATCACATTGAAGTTATTGCAGTCTTAACGTTCCTTATTCATCTATTCACCAATTTTAATGTATAAACAATTCGTATTTTTTATAAACTTGATTTATAAACGCACGATCTAAATATGTAACAACTTTAAATTTATTATTATGTTAGTTCTTGTTACACTATTGAACTGAGGTATCGTTTTGTTTTTTTTTATACATTTTTCGTTGGTTTTTATTTTTCTTTTTCTAATTTGTTTCTTTATCTGTTCTCAATATACTGGTATACTTTTAGATATTTTTTTTTGTTTTTTGGAAAAAAATTGTACAATAAACATTTACTTCTTTCTCTCTCTCTCTCTCTCTCTCTCTGCTCTCTCTGTCTTTTTCTAGATTTTCTTCTTTTGTTGATTTAATTTTTTGTTTCTTTATTGGTTTCAATAAGCTCGTCTGATATTGCATGACGGTTGTGTGTGGTACACGTATTTTGGATTTTTTTTAATTTTGTACAATAAACTTGTTATTTAAATATTATTAATTGTTTATCATTTTAGGTGGGAATACTGAAAATTTCCGGCGGCCACATGATTTACAATTAATAAACAATTTTGGTAAACCTATGCACGTATAATTTGCAAATAACTAAAATTTACCTGTCTGCTAATAACCTAGAATAACATTAACATTCGAAGTATTAATATATTACCGGCTTATTTTATATTCTTAATTAACCTTTTTTTTCTATTTTTTACAACTACGACTTAAAAAATACTAGATTAAACTTTTAAATTCGACGGGTAATAGACAGTTATTAGCAATTTAAATTAGGCGCCTTTGTCAAATGCTGTTTAGACTCTTCTAGTGCACTATGACATTTGTTTGCCATATTTAGCCTGATGTTGGTACAGTTCCTTCTGACAATAAAAAAATCAGATAATTTTTTATATAAATTATACGTTTTTGCTATTTTATTAAGGTATATTAAACGCGTCGAATATCGACGGGTTTAATTTAGTTATATATAACTAAAAAAGTAACACAACAACAAAATAATAAAATAAAACGCATTAAGCCATCAGCTGAGGCAAATATCCTTAGCAGCGGTATTAATAACCTTTTAAATTATTTCTGTTACGTCAAGCAGTAGTCTACAAATGATATATTAAACACACAATATTCAACGTGCCACATAAGGTTAATATGGCGCGTTTACATTTAACACATTGAACCTATATATTTTATATCAGCAACGAACCGTGCTCGAATAATGCATATTTGACGTGACATGAGCTGCATGCAATATTTTGGTTACGTCTTGCCGCAATATTTATGGCTTGTAGGGGGAGAAAAGTAAATATTTTTTTAACGGCACATAATTGTTCGATTATAAAGTCGCAAGAATTGCTAAGCTAACACCAACTTTCTTCTTCTGGACGTCGAATTCCGACGACTCTGGTGGCAGCTACATTTAAGCGCATTAAGACTCACGCAAAATAAATTACATTGGCGAAAAAATATTTTATTTTTATAGAAATAATAGTCCAGAAAACCAGAATAATGCGTTTAAGAGATCTTAGTAAACAAATGAATCATTAAAAAAAAATGTAATCAGGGTCGGCCCGAGGGGTGAGCCGGTGAGACGACCGCCTCGGGCGGCATGATTTTAGGGGTTGCAAAATGATCCGCTTTAACATAAAATTTTGTTTTCCCTTTTGCGAAAAAACTTACTTTTTTACACTAAATTAAAAATTTAAATAGAATCGGGGATTCCCTAACTTTTTAGTGTGCGGCGCACTTACAGGTTTATTCTTTTATTGGTTAGGGCGCCCTCACTGTCAGATCATGTATACAGTCGTGTCCTAGAAAATGCTGCATTTAAACTACAATGTATAAAGTATGTGCTTTGCATCTCGCTTGTTGGGAGCGACGCACCCGAATATACACGTTGTGGCGGCTTCCGGGCGGTGCGGCGCGCTCTTTAAGAACCACTGTTTAACCAATTAGCTACGAGTATATCGAAAACTAGTACCTACATATTATGTTTTTTAACATTACAATAAACTGAAAAGCACCAGCACCATTGCACTTTAGCTTAAGTAAAGGCGACATTGCCAGAAAAGATTAATGTATTTTTTTTTATGTAAATTTTTATTCCAAAATTTCAAATACCTTTTGAGCTATACCTTGAAGACGAGTAAATCAAAACAAATTTATTTAAAGTTAAGAGATTTGTTTTTTAAAAACTTTATTACGTCAATGCTTTATGTATACAGGGTGCTCCAAACATAAGCGACACTAATCATCTTTATTTTTTTATGGAGATACCTGATTTCGCAATAAATTGTATGTTGCATGTACCAAGCCTATACCTTAAGTCAACATTTGCCAAGAAATTTACCATCGGTTTCTTCCAAAATTTGTGAAGTTAGGTAGGATGGAACAATTAAAAAAACGCTTAAACACGTCTTTCTTTATTTTTGTACTGCGTTTTTTTATGGTAAATTTATGTATACAGGGTGACCCAAAAATAAGCTTCGCCCATCACCTATATGTTTTTTGTTAATAAAAGCACTTATTTTTTTACATAAAATTTCAAATTCTGCTTTGACTTTCAATTACTTTTTATGTACAACGTAAATAAAGATGAATAAAATAAAGAGCAAAAAAATTAAATTAATGGCTTATTTTTGGACACCCTTGGATATACAATTTTATCATAAAGGAAAACCCGCTGTGTATAAATATCGAAGTGACCCACGGCGACCATGACGACCATTTTTCAAAAAAAAAACAAATTACATGTAATTTTAAAGAATTTGCTCCAATTTATGTGTATTCATTAATAGTTAATTAATTATTACCTGTTGGGTCATTTTGTCACTTTGTGCATTTTGCAACAACTAAATTCTTGAATTTTAGCGGGTGTTTCAATTTCCATGTCTTCACAAGTTTAAAATAAGTCGATGGTAAATTTCTTCGATCATTCTTAACTTTAAGTATAAAACATGTTACATAAAACATAGTTAAACTTCTAAGCATAATTAAAAATCTAAGAAAAAAACATGTATGACTTAACCAAAAAACTGCACTAATAAACAAATATTGACGTGTATGACCATTTTGCAACAACTGAATCCTTGAATTTTAGCGGGTGTTTAAATTTCCATGTCTTCACAAGTTTAAAATAAATCAATGGTAAATTTCTTCGATCATTCTTAACTTTAAGCATAAAACATGTTACATAAAACTTAGTTAGACTTTTAAGCATAATTAAAAAATCTAAGGAAAAAAAGGCATATCTGTTAAAAAAATAGTAGAAAGATTTAGCTTATTTTTGGGCCACCCTTTATAGATGAATTAACCAGACAAAAACCGCAACTAAAATTTTAGATCAATGTGTTCAGGTCTTTTTTTTCCAAAAAACAAGAAACAACAAAATTAATTTGTTCCAACACACGCGTCCCCACTGTATATATAAAATGCACTCTAAGCAGAACAAGTTTTTTTAGTTTTTCAAAAGCAATAAAGCATTCTTTAGCATCCCGTCTCGAAAAATAGTTTTTTAGCCGACTTAAAAATATGCTTTTTGACCTAAAACGAGCTCCATAACCACCCATTTAAATTATAACATTTATTTACATCATGTAAAATATTATACCTAAAAAGCTAGACATAAAAATAGTTCCTAAGTTGCCCCAAAACAAAGAGATAGGGCTTAGAAAGGGGGCCCTTCAAATTTCTTTTAAATCCGTAACTTTTAAGTGGACCTGTATATTTCAATCAAATTTTAGTATGTCGTATAAGCAATAAAGACTTCAACACACAAATTCTTGCTATAAACTGTATTCGACGGCCTCTAGAAAGACAGACTTTTGACATTTGTCTTTTTTGGTCCTAAACCTAATTTTTTGGATGAACTGAACCATTTTATAAAAAAATCTCTTTATTTATTTCGAAAAAATCAACCGTTTTCGAGAAAACTCAATTTTTAAGCTACAAGGCGATAATAAAATATTACATTTTCAGGTACTCCTTGTATCTCAGTTAAATCACAACCTATTAATTAAAAAAGTAAAAATTGATTTCTATATAACTTTTTACGTAGAATACAGTAAAGTAAACAGTATTATTTTAAATAATATTGTTTTTAAAATATTGTCCTATGTTGGGTCTTTTTAATGGGCCATATGAATAAAAAGAAGCAACTGCTTTTGCTTATAAGTAAAAGGTATATAAGGATTTACTTTAAACGTATAAATAAAGTCAAGCATTTGCTTACAAGGGCAAGTATTTACTTATAATAGGTTTACATCTGACATTTATTGCATGATATTTAAGTCAAATAAAAAAATGTAAACAATAGAAAAATTCTATCAGACACAAATTTAGCCAGCTTTGTCTATCTGACAGAAATATTATGCAATAAATGTCAGATTTAAACCTACCATTATAGAAATGTAATGCTATTGAATAGCAGCATCACTTTTCGTGAGTTTTCTTTAAGTAAATACTCGTACTTGTAAGCAAATGCTCGACTTTATTCATACGTTTAAAGTAAATCATCTATACCTTTTACTTATAAGCAAAAGCATTTGCTTTTTTTTTTATTTATTTGGCCCAATGAAATGAGCTGTGATTACTATGCTAATACCATATAGAACTCTGCATTTGGCTGCCGACTCGACCGCCGACCTGGCAAAAACTGCTCCGTCTGTTATAACCCTAAAGGTGTTGCCGAGTCGGTGGCTGAGGCAGCTCGCCGACTCGTGTGTTTTGCACCGCTTCGTCACCGACTCGACCGTCGACCCGGCAATAATCATTCCGTGTGTTGGTATTAGTACAGTAATCCTGGCTAACCGACTCGTGTGTTTCGAAAAAAAAGTTTGGCAATTCCCCATATTAATCCAATAAATATACTCCTACACATATACATGTTATTAAAAAACTGTAGGTAGGTTTCTACCAAATAAAAATTTTGAAAAAGACGCATTTTTATAAGAATAATCCACAACTCCTAAAAAAAATTATATGGGCCATACCTAATAAAAAAGTAATTTTTTGAACAAGAAAAATAAAAAAACCATCCTGCCAATGTTTTAAAATAATTTATTTATGCAGCATAAAGTACGAAATAAAATGAGGCCAGTGATTCTCTTGCCAACACCACTGAAATTAAATTAGAAAAAGCAGAGTAAAATAACTAAACTGGTGCGATAATAAAACTGGGAATATGTAAATAGGATTAGGCTTAAGCAGTTTAAAAAATTAAGGCATACAATAACCTAATATAATATTGTAAAAAGAAAATTACTTTGGTTTAATATTTTTTTGAATAAATCAGAATATTTAATTAACGTTTATGTTCTAATGAAATATACAGGGTGACTCTAAACTTACACGCATAAACTTGAGAAAAAACTGCTAAGGATAAGTTTATAAGATGAGGGAGTTATATCACATAAGTCATGCAACAAAAGTTGCGCCCCAAGGGCCAGAGAGAGATAATTTTCTTAAGAGACTGAAAGTGGTTACAGTTAAGCAACAACAAAGGATGTATGTGACTAATCCAATCAAAAATGTTTACATGAGGGTATTCACATTTGACTGTTTTTTCCTCACATTGCCTATATGTTAAGTTATTTAGCTGATGCGATATGTAATAACTCACGTATCGAATTACACAAACACTTTTTTAAAAACGGTTGTTAATAAAAGCCGAAAATAATTTGAAAATGTCATCCATTATTTGTTACTTGTCATTGTCAACACCAGCAACGAAATGTTGTAACTTTTTGTTAAGCCGTGTCCTCACTAGGTAAAAGGTTACAGAAACTTGTTGCTCTTTTAAAAGACATGTAAGATAACATTGTTGATAACAGTATTGAGTCGCAAGTGGGGGCGTGGTTTGCTACTCAACACTGTTACCAACAATATTGAGTAATATCATACAAATTTTGATTAAGGATAGAGCCAGGATCAATGTGATGAAAAACAGAAAATAAATCATCTTTTTTATCTACAGAGTTTCTACTTAAGTTCGCACAATATGGAAAACTTTTTTATTATTAATTTTACGAAAAAATTTTTTCTTTATAAAAGTCTAAAACCTGAAATGCAATTATCAAGTAATAATTGTTTGCAGTAGTATACGAGGTATGTCCAAAAATATGAATTGTGCTCAAAAGGAAAGCACCTTTAATTTCTTTTTATTTAAATTTTTTTTTTTAAATTAAATTCAATGTCATTCAAAAATAATAAAACAAAATTTAATTTAACTTTATAATTTAGAGAAAACGCCTTGATCACATTCGTTTCCAGCTGAAAAATCGTGTTGTGTATAAATTTGGGGGAAAGCAGGTTAATAAGAGTTTTTAGGATACTTTATTATAAAAATTTAAAATAATTTATTTTTGACAACACCAAAATCAGTTTCATGAAACTTTTTAATACCCCTGTAAAATTAATAAAGTAATTTGAAATGCTATATTATATAAATTTTCTAAATATTTTGCTTAAAAATAAAAATAAAGCTGGTTTACTTTTGTAGATAATAATGCTTTTTAAGTTTTTTCGTAGCTTGTATACAAAACCAACATTTTCTCTTCATGAATCATAGTTTTGTTAGAAGCAAAAATTTTTTTAGGAATAACTTTTTCTAGATTTTTTTATTTATTTGTCCTCTTGTAAATCCTTTTTGTGGACAGTCTGTATAATATATTGACAATGCATTTCCATTTTTAATTAAATTTGAGACTTGTATTTGAATTTAAATTTTTCTATATAAATATCACATTTTAAAGCAATAATATTAAAAACGCCCATTCCTCATCTTGGTCCTATAATCCTGTCATTATGCTGCATTAAAATTTATATGATACTTTTATTCCTTACACATAATACTAGACTAGAATGGTTAATAACAATTTTCGCCCGGCGGCGGCCATCTTTGTGACGTCCTAGCGTCGTTAAGCTACCGAATTTTAAAAAGTGCCAAACCAAACATTTACTACTACCTTTATGACAAATCTAAATTTGTGGGTTTCACTCACTCCCTAGAGATGATACTGAAACATCCATTTTTGACTATCTGACTCAACGCCTATAATGCGAGATATCGAACTTTTTAAAAATACTGCATATATGTTCTTAAAAGCTCAAGTAAGTTATTTGAAGTAGGTAAAATATATAAAAGTATATAAAAAGTAATTTTTAATAAAATTTTAAGGTAAAATAGTTCAAAAAGAGCCTAAAAAATTAAAATAATAATATACAGTGTCTTTCATAAGAAAAACATAAGTTAAGTAATTTTCTTACATCATAATATTCTACCGAAAAACTACACAATTGGTCTTTTAATTTTTTTTTATAACTTTAATAGCAAACCAGTTAAAGAAAGATGTAAAAATAAGCAAAATCTAAAAAACACCCTGTAGCTTCAAAATGGATTGCAATAGCTATGAACTGTTGTCCCTAAATTTGTTTAAAAAAAATCGATAGTCCTATATTAGATTTTTGATATTCCTTGTACAACTGATTAAGCCTTACCGAAGATATTATTTTACCCTACCACTCAGGGCCGTTCCTATAGGGTGCCGTGCGCCGCGCCGTGGTGCAAAAAAATATTAGCCGCTTCTCCAAGAAAATGTAAACTGAGTTTAAAAAAATTTGTCGATCAAAAAAAAAAAAGGTTCTTTCTATCAAATTTACTCAGTTTTCAAATTCGAAAACTTTATTTCCACTTCATTTCAAAAATTCCGCCTATTATTTTACAATTATCCGCCCCCGCAGCGTTGCGCTCCGGTGCCTTGCACCACTTACGCCACCCGGTAGGCACGGCCCTGCTAACACTTTACTTTGCTTAACTTAAATAAATAAAAAAATTAATATAAACAGAACCTACTTACGTGGACAAGACAATAAATAATTTCTTCTTCAGATTTAATTATATGAATTTTTTGTCATATTTTGCTTATTCTATAATCTGTTTTTTTCCTAAGTTAACTATACTTTTAAGACAGCTTAAAACCCTCTTTTAGGATATCTTAATGTAACAACAAAAACAACACTAAAATATCATAAGAAAAGCACCCTAATTAAATATTGAAAGGTATTTTTCTTTGAAAAACGCTTTATTTTTTAAATATACTTGGCTCCTTATAATTTATTACTATTAAATTATCTTCTAAATGGGTTTTTTTTAATATCTTTATAAAATGCTTCGTTTACCCTAAAAATCTTGTTAAAACACAGCTGTAAATCAAAGTCAAAGCGAATAACCTAACCCGATCGACAATCAATAAAGCTTTGTTTAAAGCAATTCACCACGAAAGCGAAAATTTTAAATGAGATAAACAGAAAATTTATATTCTTTAGCTAAAAAATTCGCTTATTCTTCTAAATGTTGTTTTATTTTGTTATTACTTCTTTTTGATTTGGTGCTATTAGTGGGGTTCAGTTGCCAATCTTTAAAAAATATTTGTAGAAATTCTTATTGTAAGAAATTACTTTTATTTTAATTGCGTTTGTTTTTGGTTAACTTTAGTATGTTAAAGAATAATATTAAATAGGTAATCAAAATATCCTTATTTCAGAATTCACAACACCCTAAAACAAACTACGTTTTGTTTTACGAGGCTTAAGATATTTTTTTACAAACAAAACCGAAACACTTAACATTTTTAGGTGGATAAAAATAATAACTGCGTTGCTTTTAATAAGCTCTACGGCGAACCGAAGGGTTTGGCATATTTTATTATGTTTCGTATTTTTTAAATTCTTTATTTATTTATTTAATAATCCCAACTAACAACAAAAGTTTATTACAGGGATTGTCTAATAAATATTAAATATTACAAAAATAAACAGTTATAAAATAAATCATACCCTAAACCAGTGGCGGCTCGTGCACTCGCACCTATTTTAGGCAAAATATGTAATGTTTGCATAAATTGTTACATTCAAAAGGAGATAATTGGGAAAATGTAAAAATAGAAAAGAGTTATTTTCCCGTTATTAATTAATCTACAGTTTTAAAAAGATATATAAAATATATCTATTTAAATAACGATTAAAAAAATATATAAAATAAATATACAAGGTAAGTCAAAAAGATTGTACGTAACTTTAAAATTTGAAAATTTAAATTTATGTAGTGACTTTATTTATGAACTTATTATTAATAAATATTGGATAAAGATGTATAAAAACATATACTTTCCTAAAATATTTATTTTTAGTATACAGCGTGTTTCAAAAATTAATATGATTTTTTTTTGAAAATATATATATATATATATATATTTTTACTTTTGTTTGTCATTAGAATTAAATAAAATTTTACTGTAAGGCGTATGCATCAGTCAAGAATATAAAAACATATAATTTGATTATAGAGAGTCTTTCAAAAATGTATTATAATTTTTTTAAAATTCGTTTAAAAATTTTCTAATTTACTATGTAATAAAGATATTTTTATAAACTATAGGCCAGAATACACACTATCAAAAACAACAAAAATATTGTATTAGTAACTTTTATACAGGGTGTTGCAAAAATAATATATAGTACCTTTAAAAAAAAGTTTAAAAACTATTTTTGACGCTAATATATTTTAACTTTTAAACAAATGATTTTACGAGTGAATTACAGTTGTACATACCATAATAAAAATCTATTTATTTGTTATACAGGATGATTTAAAAGAAATAATTACAAAACAATAAAAATATATAAGCCATCATAACTCTATAATTTTTAACTATAAAAGTTTAAAAAGAATATGCATTATATATAATCTTAAGTAGTTTTATCTTATAACTATAAATATTATACAAGGTGTATTGAAAAAATGAAAATAAAGTTTTTCGTTTTAAAATTTTCTAAAACTTTATTTATATTATTTTTAACTTTTTTATTAGAAATCAATAAACCATATTACTTTTATTAAAAGATGACACAAAAACTGCAAAAAGACTATATTTTTTTATTTATTAAATTTTTCCAGGGTATTATAGAAAAAATCTCAAAAATAGGTTTTTGCTTAATACCTCAATAACAATTAAGTTAAAAAAAAGTCATATAATTTCGAGGATAAGGCATTCACAAATACACTTTTTTTGTTTTAAAAATTTTTAAAATCTCTTTTAGTTTTTGAAATATTTACAATTTTATTTTTTCTTAGAAACTATAACAGATATAAAAAATTGTATATAACAAAAATATAAATAATTAAAATATTTATCTAAATTTACAAAAATTTTTTATGGTTTTATGGTTTAAATAAGAACGAGGATATAAAAGAAAATGTGATTTTAAACAAAATTTTAACAAAAAATGAAAAGAAAACAAAATTTTTATTAATATTATGTTTGACAATTTTTTTTTTGAAAATGAATAAACCTAATTACTTTTACCTAAAAATACCAAAAAACTTAAAAAAAAATAGATAAAGTAATTTTTCTTATTTTTTATTTTTTCCAGGTATGCGAAAAATCCCAAAATTCGGTTTTTATTAATATCTTGATAACTGTGTAGTTAAAGAAAAAAAATATAAAACTTTTAAGATGGACCGTTTAAAGTTACATCTTTTGTGTTTTATAAAAATTTTACCATCTCTTTTAGTTTTTGAAGTATTTACGATTTTGATTTTTTTTTTTAATATATTTTCTCTCAAAACTGCATAAGATACAAAAAATGAACAAAACAAAAAATATATGCAATCAAAATATCCATCTTAAACGTAATTAGATAAAATTGCATGTGATTTTTAACAAAATTTTAACAAAAAAATGATAAAAAAATAAAATTTCTAATTTATAATATTGTTATTATTTTTTTATTTGAAATCAATAAACTTAATTACCTTTACCTAAAAATAACAAAAAAACTTTTAAAAAATGGATAAATTAATTTTTTTATTTTTCAATATTTTTCAGGAAATTATAATAGCATGAGATAAATCCCAAATATTCGGTTTTTATTATTATATAGATAACTATTAAGTTAAGACAAAAAGTTATAAAACTTTTAAGGTAAAGCATTTAAAGTTGCATCTTTTTTATTTTATAAATGTTTTACCATCTCTTTCAGTTTTTGAGATATTTACGATTTTGATTTTTTTAAATATTTTTTCTCTCAAAAACTAAAAAGATACAAAAAATTGTATAAAACAAAAAATTTAGGTAATCAAAATATCCATCTAAAACGTTATTTGATAGAGTTGCATAGCTTAAATAATAACGAAGATATAAAAGAAAATGTGATTTTTTATAAAATTTTAACAAAAATATGATAAAAAAATTAGGATTTTTCATTTATTATATTTTTGACAATTTTTCATTGAAAATCCATAAACCTAATAACTTTTACTTAAAAATAACAAAATCTTAATAAAAAAATAGCATTTTAGTTGAAGTGTACCAATTTTTTTATTAAATATCTTTGTTAAATTTTTAATTTTTCTTATATTTAATTTTTAAACCTCATGACTTTAATTATTGGTAATACTTTAGTTTTAGTTCTATAAAAGAATTAGTTTTTTTCTTGCCGCTAAAATAGCTATTTCTGGTTTTTCTGTTCCAAAAAGATGTACTTTTTTTTTTACTTATGAAGAGCTTCGATAAAATTTCCGTGGGTATCAAACGTGTCTCCCAGTTTTAATTTTGTTTGTTGATCAATAATAAAAATATTATTAAACAATAAACAAATTTTTATAAAAGTTAGATTAACTTTAAATATTATTTGGCGATTTTCAATAGTTTTATATACAAAATTGCCAGACGGCCGCATCTACCGATAAAATGAGTAAAAACCGCCGGCAATAACAAATTAAATAAAATTTTCGGCGGTTTTCATATATATATAAATGGACAAAACCGCCGGACGGCAGTTTTCTTTAAGCCAGTGCCTATTTTTAACATAAAATTTAAAATAATTCAAACACTGTAAAACCTTGTTCAGACACCGCTAGTAATTTAGTTAAGTAGCGAGTAATTAAGGAATTTCATGCGTGCGGACAAAAAAATTAGGAAATTAGTTTAGTGTAGTAGCTATCCACACGAACAAAAATACTTGATTACTCGCTACTTAACTAAATTACTAACCGTGTCTGGACCAGGCTTTAGAGTTTAATATTTGGCTTGGACCTGTAAAGCCTAGAAAAGTATTTTTAAGTTTTTAAAAGAAAACAATTAGTATAGACGTATGGGTTAAAGCAAATTTATTTAAAATAGGAAACCTTTTCTAGCAATTACCTTTCAATTATGCACTAACCTAAAAACCTACAATGACATTCGGCTGCGGGGTGGCATTATATTACAAATTTCATATTTTGGGTACTTAAATACGTTTGCTGTGAAGTGACCAACAGGTTAAATTATTTATAAATTTTGTGTCTTTTAAATAAAAAAATAAAAAAGGTTTTGCAGGTTTCCAAAGTGTTAAACCTGTTTTTCTAAGAGCTGTAAAAAGATGTAGGTTAAATGTGATAAGCAATGATTCTTCGTGAGTGATACTTAAAAGAATTTTAGAATTTCATTGTCTTTATTTAAACTACTCACAAAACGTTTTGAGCAGTCCTATCGTTTTCCAACATTAGAAAAATAGTTAGACAAAATGGAATCAAAACGGTTTTATGGAACATAAGCATCATATTTAGAAAGGCAAACCTTTTAAGTCTGGAATCGCTTACCACGTTTAGTCTAAAATGGTCAGAAGCATGGGGAACCTCATTAAAAAGCGCAAATTTATTAAAACAGTCATTATTAAAAACAACCGAAATATTTTTAGTAAACTAAGTGTGGAGATACCCACTATTGTGAAACCATTCCTAACTAAAGCGCACCAATGCTGACGTCCAGGCGTCCCCGAACTTACTTGAATTTTCGTCAAAAACTGTAGGTGGGGCCTAGATGACCAAACTTAATGGTAAACCAAGTTTAGATTTAGCCCAAATATATCTGCAAAAAGATTGAACTCCTTTATGATGCCCCCTGGTTGCACCGCTCGGCAGAGTTCCGAATTTTGAGATATTTTTACCCTTGAAACAATTTACTTTTAAAAGTGCGGTTACCATTTTTACTATATTATTATGTTAAGCGATAACTAACTTAGACATCCAGAACATGAAACGTTAACGAACGTTTTGGGTTCTTTAAACAGCGAGTGAGGTGGTACCGCCTCATGCGAGAAAAGCTTTTCTACCACCTACTTGACTTTTATAACAGCCGGTGTCATAAAAAGTTTTTAAATGTACGCTTTATATTCAAACACACTTGACTTAATGCAGAAATGGCAAACCAAAGGAAGGCGTGGCTTTAATGGCACGCTACACAATATGTTGAGCACGTCACTGATTACAAACACAAAATCAAAAAAAGTGTGAAGTAGGTATATTTCATCCAAGCTAATATTTTGAGGATGGCAATGTGAATATTTCTGCCTCAGTAAATTTCGTTTTTCAGATTTAGGTTGGCTTTCTGGAATGTTGCGGTAAAGACTTTGAAAATTTAAATATCTTATTGTCGTATGGATCTTAGTCACTAAGTGTAGCAATATTTTTTCTTGCTAGTCATATATTTGCATAAGCTGTGAAAGCTTAGGGGGACCATGGTTTTTTTTTAATTATATTTTTTTGTACCCAGAGAAAAGCTACAATTCCTCACTGAGTGAAAAATTTCAATCATCTACTTTTAATAACTCTTATTTAAAAAAAATAGATGGATTGAGATAAGCAATTTAAAAAGATAGCTTGTATAAACTATATAAGTCGAAATTAATAAATTGCATGTCTATGACCCTATTCATATTTAAAAAAAAATGGCACGTTGATACATAAAAGTTCGCCATCCCCGATCTAGTGCATAATCTTGGCTTTGTTTAGGTTGTGGTTAGATGACAATTAAATATTCACTCTCTATTTAATATTTTACCTTTTATTTGCTGTAGGAAGTGAATATTTATTTTTTTAATTTTTATACTTTTTATTTTCTTAATGTTGCTTTGTACAATTTTAGAGAGAATTTAGGCACTTTGAGGGAAAAAGAGAAATAGAATATGCACAATCTTCGGCGCAAATGTTTTTAATGGTTGCTCATGGTCATCACTACACCGATCATATTATAGACAAAATTACACCAATTGTTTGTATTTGCACAGGTTTTATTCTTCATTTATTATTACATGTCCATGTAAGTACATAGAGTTTTTAAATTTCGTCTTTATTCTTATTTAATAAACACCTTTATATAATATTTTTTAATAGCTTTTAAAATTTCAGTTAAAGGTAGTAATTTTTCATGTATCCGAATAATTAAGGATTATTTATATATTAAAATATATATAAAGAATTTTGGGTCTGCAATTTTTTTTTTTTAATAAACTTAACCTATTGTTTGTCATATTTTGATTAATGTTGTTGCAGTTAGATCTAACAAGAAATATATAGACGGCCCTGATGTTTGTTCACCGATTTACTTACAAAAACATACTAAAAATGTGTTCTTTCAATTTACATACCATTCGGAAACACCCCGTACAAAAAAAAGACAATTAGTTGGTTTACACCTTTTTATTTACAATCAGCTTAATAATGGTACGTAACTATGGTAACGGAAATGAAACGTTACTATGGTATTTCTTTTGTTTTTACTTCAGTGATCACTTTGCTGTTTAAGCGAATATAGCAAAGTGATCAAAATTAAACTGACTATACAAAGCTTTTGCTTGCGCTTGTATAAATAAGCAGAAAAAAACACATTTTAACAACTTTTCAAACTAAGCAAAAATACACTAAGTCTGTTACATATTACACAATTAAATACTATTGATTTTCTTATGATATTTATAATCTCTCACTCCTTCGGACTAAGAGGGGATATAGACGGCCCAAACCGATTTAGCTGAAATAAGTTATACAGTTTTGATTTATACAAAATATACTATTACAGATAACAAACCAGAACTAAGAAAATATTATACCAGTATTTTTATTTACAATTATTTCAAATGTTATTAATTGGATTTTAAATCTTTATTTTTAATCAATTTCGTAAATCTTTAGAATAGTATAATAAACTAGTTTTAATCAATTTTAGTTTCAAGGTTTTTTCAACATAACTTCTTATTGACCCACCCTGTATAATGCTTCTTTATTTTTTATATACAATAGATACCTATGCACAATTCCTATAAACAGTCTTTTTCCAGTTTTTTTAATTCAGATTAACTATTTGTGGGGACATTATGTTTATGTTTTTGATCTGCTATTACAAATTTAACCATACCACGTATCTAGTATTAAAATTTTATTTAGATATCCAAAATAGCAAACATTTGAAAGCCATTTCAAATTTCGAATATTTTTATTTTACTTTCCACACACTACGAAAAAAGTGCGCGGAAAACTGTGTTAATACTTTTTTCCAAATCGTTTTAAGAAATTTTTTAAATGAAAGATATCGATTTTTTACAAGTGTTTTTATTTTCCAGAATAGATTCATACAGTGTGAATTCCGGGATTATAATAATTTTTTGGTCCACTCTGTATTATATTTATTTTATTATTTTATTTTAATAAATAAAGTCATGAGGTTTAAAAATTAAATATAAGAAAAATTAAAAATTTAACAAAGATATTTAATAAAAAAATTGGTACACTTCAACTAAAATGCTATTTTTTTATTAAGATTTTGTTATTTTTAAGTAAAAGTTATTAGGTTTATGGATTTTCAATGAAAAATTGTCAAAAATATAATAAATGAAAAATCCTAATTTTTTTATCATATTTTTGTTAAAATTTTATAAAAAATCACATTTTCTTTTATATCTTCGTTATTATTTAAGCTATGCAACTCTATCAAATAACGTTTTAGATGGATATTTTGATTACCTAAATTTTTTGTTTTATACAATTTTTTGTATCTTTTTAGTTTTTGAGAGAAAAAATATTTAAAAAAATCAAAATCGTAAATATCTCAAAAACTGAAAGAGATGGTAAAACATTTATAAAATAAAAAAGATGCAACTTTAAATGCTTTACCTTAAAAGTTTTATAACTTTTTGTCTTAACTTAATAGTTATCTATATAATAATAAAAACCGAATATTTGGGATTTATCTCATGCTATTATAATTTCCTGAAAAATATTGAAAAATAAAAAAATTAATTTATCCATTTTTTAAAAGTTTTTTGTTATTTTTAGGTAAAGGTAATTAAGTTTATTGATTTCAAATAAAAAAATAATAACAATATTATAAATTAGAAATTTTATTTTTTTATCATTTTTTGTTAAAATTTTGTTAAAAATCACATGCAATTTTATCTAATTACGTTTAAGATGGATATTTTGATTGCATATATTTTTTGTTTTGTTCATTTTTTGTATCTTATGCAGTTTTTGAGAGAAAATATATTAAAAAAAAAATCAAAATCGTAAATACTTCAAAAACTAAAAGAGATGGTAAAATTTTTATAAAACACAAAAGATGTAACTTTAAACGGTCCATCTTAAAAGTTTTATATTTTTTTTCTTTTAACTACACAGTTATCAAGATATTAATAAAAAACCGAATTTTTGGGATTTTTCGCATACCTGGAAAAAAATAAAAAATAAGAAAAATTACTTTATCTATTTTTTTTTAAGTTTTTTGGTATTTTTAGGTAAAAGTAATTAGGTTTATTCATTTTCAAAAAAAAATTGTCAAACATAATATTAATAAAAATTTTGTTTTCTTTTCATTTTTTGTTAAAATTTTGTTTAAAATCACATTTTCTTTTATATCCTCGTTCTTATTTAAACCATAAAACCATAAAAAATTTTTGTAAATTTAGATAAATATTTTAATTATTTATATTTTTTGTTATATACAATTTTTTATATCTGTTATAGTTTCTAAGAAAAAATAAAATTGTAAATATTTCAAAAACTAAAAGAGATTTTTAAAAATTTTTAAAACAAAAAAAGTGTATTTGTGAATGCCTTATCCTCGAAATTATATGACTTTTTTTAACTTAATTGTTATTGAGGTATTAAGCAAAAACCTATTTTTTGAGATTTTTTCTATAATACCCTGGAAAAATTTAATAAATAAAAAAATATAGTCTTTTTGCAGTTTTTGTGTCATCTTTTAATAAAAGTAATATGGTTTATTGATTTCTAATAAAAAAGTTAAAAATAATATAAATAAAGTTTTAGAAAATTTTAAAACGAAAAACTTTATTTTCATTTTTTCAATACACCTTGTATAATATTTATAGTTATAAGATAAAACTACTTAAGATTATATATAATGCATATTCTTTTTTAAACTTTTATAGTTAAAAATTATAGAGTTATGATGGCTTATATATTTTTATTGTTTTGTAATTATTTCTTTTAAATCATCCTGTATAACAAATAAATAGATTTTTATTATGGTATGTACAACTGTAATTCACTCGTAAAATCATTTGTTTAAAAGTTAAAATATATTAGCGTCAAAAATAGTTTTTAAACTTTTTTTTAAAGGTACTATATATTATTTTTGCAACACCCTGTATAAAAGTTACTAATACAATATTTTTGTTGTTTTTGATAGTGTGTATTCTGGCCTATAGTTTATAAAAATATCTTTATTACATAGTAAATTAGAAAATTTTTAAACGAATTTTAAAAAAATTATAATACATTTTTGAAAGACTCTCTATAATCAAATTATATGTTTTTATATTCTTGACTGATGCATACGCCTTACAGTAAAATTTTATTTAATTCTAATGACAAACAAAAGTAAAATAATATATATATATATATATATTTTCAAAAAAATCATATTAATTTTTGAAACACGCTGTATACTAAAAATAAATATTTTAGGAAAGTATATGTTTTTATACATCTTTATCCAATATTTATTAATAATAAGTTCATAAATAAAGTCACTACATAAATTTAAATTTTCAAATTTTAAAGTTACGTACAATCTTTTGACTCACCTTGTATATTTATTTTATATATTTTTTAATCGTTATTTAAATAGATATATTTTATATATCTTTTAAAACTGTAGATTAATTAATAACGGGAAAATAACTCTTTTTCTATTTTTACATTTTCCCAATTATCTCCTTTTTGAATCACCCTGTGCCATAAATTTTATATTTTTTTAGAAACCTTATACAAGTGTACATAAGCAAAAAAAAATTCTTTCTAATCACAATACTAACGCTAAAATTAAATATCAAATTATCAATTTTTAAGTTAATTGTAACTACTTTTTGTAACACTCTGTATAGATTTTTTATATGCTCATATAAACTTACCTATACTAGGTATCTACTACAAAAATTTTATTTAATTATTCTCAAATAGCACAGAAGTTACAGACATTTAAAATTTGGATCATTTTTATTTTACTTTCCGCACGCCATGTAGAGAGTGCGGAAAGTTGTTTTTACACATTTTCTTAAATCATTTTAGGTGACCTATAAAATGAGGTAAAAATATTTTTACAAGTTGTTTCGTTTGCGAGAAACGATACATCAAGATGGCGAGGGGGTGGGGGAAAATTTTTTCTGTCATTTTTCAGGTTTTTTTGGGAACATCTATATAGCTGTATACCCATTTTTTCAAAATTCCTTCAATAAAAAAGTTGAAAAAAATGTCGTAGCACATAAAAAATAAAAAATCACTCTTAATTTAAAAACGAGAGGGGGGAAAGAACCGTCATATGACAACACCTAAATATACCGCAGTATTCTTCTTAACTGTACATATGTAAGACCCTGTATACAAAAAATTAGTACTAATATTTTTAAATTATGGTGACTATTTTCTGTAATGCTCTGTATAATGTATAAAAAAGCTTAATTAATATACCTATTAATACACCCTGTATTACATTATGCATGTTACATACGTATGTACTTGTACTGTATGTAACACACAAAATCGCCTGAGCTAAAACTGTATACTTTAGACCGTTCCTTGTATAAGTACCCTAGCAGCATTTCTTAGCAGAGATTTTGTATTGAAATCGGGCATATTTTTCTGTAAAATGCTGCATACGGACGTAAAAATTTCCAGATTTTCCGATCCAAGTCTTATTTTCAACCTGTATACTGTATTTTTTTAGATATTACGAAAAAACGACGCAAGTTTAAAATCAATTGACAGTTTATATATTTTTTAACCAACCTTGTATACAATTATGTCCTTGTGTTGACAAAAGATCGATTTCACGGCCGTCTAGTCAAATTTGACTGACGAAAACCGGCGATTTTTTGAATAAAAATTTGTCATCTATTTTTTGAACGTGTTTTTTACCCACTTCTAAGTGTCTGGGAAAAAATAGTAAAGATAGTTTTTAAAGGCAATTAAACGATCTAACGAATGATGTATTCATTAAAAAAATATATATATAAATAAAGGGACAATTTGCGATCAAAGTCAAAACTTTATTTGTCAATTTTAAAAATTCGTATCTCTAAAAGTATTTGCTCTAGCGACTTAAGTTTTGGATATGCTCTAGCTTAGACATTAGGCTATATACCAGAATTATTTCAGAATTTAAGCCTAAAAGGTTTTTGTGTTATTAAAAATTATGTAAAAAATGTCCTGCTTTTTAGAAAAAAATTGAAAAGTTTTAGGCTTTATAAAACACTCTGTATAAATAGTAGAATCACGTTTTGTATCTTAAATAATAAAACGTTATGCTAGGAATATGGTGAAATGACAATTTTTTCGATACAGGGTCAAATTTTTGAGTAAAAAAATAAAAACGACTAAAATTTGGTCAAAATTTTAAACTTTTTAGTATTTTTCAATTTTTGGCCATTTCTAAAAGGAAATCCAAGAAGAAGACTATTTAGAAAATTATTCTCCTAGATATTTTCTATAGGATAGACATATTTTGATCGAAAAGTAGATCGGGTCCTGATGGTCAAACGGGCCTCCGAAGATGACCATGTTTTTTTCAGAAAAATCGCAATGGTACCCGAACGGTACTACTTACGGTACCCAATTTCAATAGGCTTCGGAAGGCTATTAAAGCGCATGTGTACCGAAAATTTCAGGTCTCTAACTTAAAAAATGCGACCTGTAGCGTGTTTTATAGGAGCGAATCAATTTTTTAAAGAAAAATGGCGCTGGTACCCAAACGGTGGCACCCACGGTACCCAAATTTCATAGGCTTCTGAAGACCGTGGAAACCCATTTTTGTGCAAAATTTCAAGTCTCTAACTTGAAAAATGCGACCTGTAGCGTGTTTTATAGCGATTTCCATATAAAATACATTGTAGTCGAAAAAAATCGCGATTTTTGGGCAAAAATTTGTACTTTTTTTTGAAATCTATCGTAAACCTATTTCTAGGATACTGTAGAGAAAAACCGTAAATAGATTTTTTAAAGACAATTAAACGTTCTAACGGATGACGTAAAGGATTTTAAATAATTTTAATAAATAAAGCAACAATTTTAGGTCAAAGTCGGTACTTTTTTAGTAAAATTTAAAAATTCGTGTTATTAAAAGTGCTAACCCTAGCAATTTAAAATTTTAATACTTAATAGAGCAACTAGTGTACAATATGCCAGAACTATTTCAGAATTTTAACTTAAATAGTTTTTATGTAATTAAATAAAATGTAAAAAATGTCCCGTTTTTACCAAAAAAATGGAAATTTTAAAGCTTTATAAAACACGCTGTATAAAAGGTACGATTATGCTTAATATCTCATTTTATGGAACTTTTTGTAAAGAAACCAATTTTATTCAAACTTTTTCAATTTAGGGTCACAATTTCAAGAAAAAAATTAAAACATGCGAAAATTTTAAAATTTTTGTCATTATTTTTCATTTGCAAATTTCTCACAGAAAATGAAACATTTTAAACAGAAGACCATTTAGGCATTTTAAGTCCTAAAGAGGCCCATTTATATTTTACCAACAGCGTGACGATTAATAAAATTGTTTTCGAGTTATTAAGGCTCAAAATCGGTCAACTTTTTCACACTGAAACGCAAATAACTTTTTTCTGTTTTTTCGAATAAACCCAAAAACAATAGGGTTCTGTCCGGGACCACTTTCAATATGTGTGCAAAATTTCGTTCCGATAAAATAAAACCCTGGACAGTTATCGTGTTACAACCAACTCGTTTTTAAAAAGTCATATTTTTTCCCAAATCCTGTATAGAGAGACTTTTAATTATTTTCAAATTTAATAGACACGTGCCTTATTAAGTGGCCAATTTTCCCTGAAAATTTCAACTTTCCATCTTTTACCGTTTTTTGTTATAAAGTTTTTTTTGACAAAAAGCACTGCGGTAATATAGGCGGCGTCATGGCCGCCTATAAACAACCAGGAATCAGAGATAATTTCCGTAAATGTACTAAATATTTTTGCCATTTTGCAAATATTTTGTTTTCTTATTTAAATTTCTAATATATAATAAAATAATATAAACAACTGTAGTAAAAACAGTTAATAGCTATTTTGATCCATCTTGGAGCTACAGGGTGATTTTCAGATTTTGCCTATTTTTATAATCTTCTTTAGCTAGGTTTCTATTAAAGCTGTTGAAAAACTTGCTTGGCTCTTTTAAGCTTTTCAAAAATACATATATATATATATATATATATATATATATATATATATATATATATATATATATATATATATATATATATATATATATAGTGTATATTAGTAGGTATAAAAATTAAAACAAACATATTTGACATTTAATGTCAAAGAGTTCTCAGAATATCTTAAAAAAGATAATAAAATTTTTTATCTTAGTTTAAAACCTTTAATTCTTTTTCTTCAATTTATCTTGACAACGGTGGCAGACTTGCCACCGAAACGTCGATTTCGTTCGATTCGTTATCTTTTTACTTGTTTAATTTTTTTTGTTTTTTGCTACTTTTAATATAATTTTTGGCGTGTACCCAAACAATTATAATCCAGTAGGTATTTTTTTATTTTAAATTTGGAATTTTTAAAGAAGGCCATGACAGATAATAACACATTACATTATTTTTTAATACCATGTACCCCGACTTAATATTTTGTTAAAAGTTAACTTTTATATTTTTGAGTTTTTTTAGCCTAAAAAACGACTTAATAACAGATAAGCACTATTACAGAAAAAATGTTTTATTTACCAAATGGAAATAAAATACAAATGTAATAAAGCATAGTTTTCTAAAATGGGTATTTATTTTATTTTTATTTAGTATTTTTTTGTAATAGTACTATAAAAATTTATATTTTCTAAAACTAATCCATTATATTACTTATCCACTATATACTATTATTATTAGTATTATGCAAGTAGTCTATTAAACTATAAAAACTACACATTTATATTTAGAGCTCAAATATGTAAATAAAAATAAGTTAAGATGTCAAGAATATAAGGGTGGATTTTAAAAAAATATATATCTAGTTACACAAAAAAATGGTAGTGAAAAATTATGTTTTGATATTTTCTGTCATGGCCTTTTACAAAAAAGCAAATTTATGGCTAATTTACTCTTATAATCTTCCTAGAACCTAAATTATTTCCGAAAATCTTTTAAAGGTGCGAATTTTTTTTTAATTTCGTAAGGCCCCTGCCGAGGAAAATTTTCTTAAAAAATTCGCGACCGAAAAAATTTATGGAGATTAAGCTCGTGGGAGATTCGGTAAGAAAATGTTTTACAAAAATTATTTTAAAAAGAAAATGCAACTTTTGACAGACATTTTTATACTTGTTTATTTGTCAAGTTTAAAGAAATTTCATTTTGGATCAAAATAAAAAAAATGTTGCGCTTTGTCCAATATAGTCGATAAATAATACAAGATAAGGTAGATAATTTATTAGATAAAGAGATGGATAGATAGATAGAACATCTTTAGTAGAGCTCGCTGAAGCTTTAGAGGATTGGGGATTTACCATGAAAAGGAAAAACTCGGAGGACTATAAGGAATCAATTGTAAGATACAGAATTATTAAAAAAAATATTGTGGTATTTGCACGTGACAGCTGTCCAGCCAGGAAAATTATCACTTATTAATTTTGCAGCTAGGTCCCGTAATCATAAAAAAATTCAAAAATTTAGGTTGTTGTCATAGCAACTTGTCAAAATCAAGGCATCTTATTGGCTTTAAACAACAGGTATAAAATTTTCAGTAATATTTGAAATAAAAATACATAATGGTATATATGTTTGGAAAGCTTAAATGGTGCTTAATAAATATTAATAAAAATATACGGTGTGTTTCACAAGACAAAATATTGGTTGGGTAATTTTTTAAAAACTGCTTAACGTAGTAAAAACAATAATACCACAATATTCTTCGAAAACACAACGTGTGTGACAAAAGAAAACAAATCAAAATGTTTTGTTTACAAATACCTCTGTGTTGGCAACACTGTAAATAATATAATGACAAAGTGCATTTCGATTGCCAAGAGGTGTGCCATTCTAAGGCAATAATAAAATAAGCAAAAATAACGCAAATAAGAATGTTTTAGATAAATTTCTTGTAAAACTTTCTTTCTAAATACGATTGGCATGTGAAGAATCCTCGCGGTTTATAACGGGCATAGTATACCTCACATTCTCAAAAAAACTTCATTTTGTTCACAAGACATGTGGGGGTTACCGATTACTTATGACATAGACACATTCGATCGCCGTGTCTTATGTATTTGTTTTTTAAATAAGAAACTTCTTTTTGTAAGCCTCAACTGGCTCATTTAGATGGACGTAAAGAAACATGAGTGAAAAAACATCCCCAGACATCGCTCAACTCTTTTATACCTGATAAATCCCTCTTTATATGAGTTTATTTTTTTTTATTTCAACCAAAGGAACAAACATATTAAAAAAATAAATAGAGCCTAGAATAAAAACTGGATAGGTAGCCCATTTTTAAGATTGTATTGCATTACAAAACGGATATTCCTATTTCTTGACGCCATTATATTTGCTTTGCTAGTTTACTGGCTTTTTTGTGCTTGCAACGTAAAAATATGATGCCTATATGATATAGTTTTGTAAAAACCAAGAAATTTTAGAAGCTAGCAAACTAACCAGACATGGTAAATTCCGGAATATTTTAAATGCACAGATCTGACAATCATGTTCTTTTATTTTAAAATTATTATGGTGGCATAAGGGATTTTTGGCTCCATTAATCATACAAAGTAATAATAAGTGCATTTCCTTTAAAAGGACTTGATGTTTTACTAACGCTTACATTGATTGGCAGCGTTTGCCATTCTGGCTACTAGTTACTTTACTTATAGCCGAACTGCGCGATGCGTATAATACCCAAGATTTACGACTGTAATTCAATGTTCGTGATTTATGGCGTCAGCACACTAGGTCGCTCCAGGCCTCGGCAGTTGTTACAGGACCGATCGTAAATATCTCACATGGTATTTAAACATCATTCAGGTAATTCGCTAAATGCGTATTGTGAAATTATCGATCGGTCCGTGAGAGTACCGAGTCCAAGCGCTCTTGTGTGCTTTAACCCAGCAAACAAGCATTCAATTTTTATTATTACTGGACACACATACTCTTTGCTTTCATTTACAGCATTTATGAGAAAATTATTTTAAAAATTGTTTATGCTCGATAAATTTGCCATTTTAGATTTTGGGTAATATTTGTGATATGCACTTTGTTATGACTGAATTTAAGCATTTACAAACAACACAAAGCGTTGGCTTAAATAGACTAAAAACCAGATTGGGCAAAGGTGCTGGTACAATAGGCGTCAGCAATAAATAAGCACGGCAATCAGCTATCGCTGTCTAAACGCGTGTCGCTGCAGCGGCGTGAGAGCGATAACAAAAAAGCGAGAATCACTGAAAGTGAGACGGCACTGAAGTGACTGCCAGATGCGCAGCTTCTCAACCGGCGAGACACCTTTAGTCAGCAGATAAGCGAAAAGATACGTCACTTACTGACATTGTTTAGGTATACTCTTTTGTTTGAGAAGTCTCATTACTGCAAGATTTGCTGAATTCCAAAACTCCATGGATTTAAGGTAGGAAAGCTTGCATCTTCTCAAATTTAAGACTTAAGACCAAAATAAGATAAAGATAAGTAACATTTGAAATGTCTCTTATCGGTAATTCCTCCTATTGCAAAAGTAAAACAACTGTTGTTGCGAGTCAAATTAGCTTTTTAACAAAGTAACGATAATTATTTCGGTGAAGAGAGCCTCGGCAAATAACACATACACACATAATATATACTTTGATTACTCAGCCAAACAGCAGAAACACAAATGAATATACATTTGTTCTTGGCTCGCCAAAAGGTTCATAGACAATCCAGCTACAAGAATCGGAATGCGTTGGATGATCTAGTACACATGCTTGTATGTCGGCATGCTCTATCTTAATTTCTTCCGGTCTAAAAATACACGCCCCTTTGGACCGTCTCTTTTTGCGTAATGGCTCTATGAACAGCTTTGAATTGGCTAAACATGTATAAAAAATTTCAACATTTATTTAATCAATAATTTAGTATATTTTGGTGAGTGTGCGTGTGTATGTATGTAAATCAGAATTAAAAAAGATAGAATGAAGTTTTTAAATAACCATGCATTACATTTGCTTAAAGAGCAGTTTACAAAATAATATTACATCATTTAATTTAAGATTTATTCTCATAAAAAAATTGCACTAATATCATAATTAGTCATTTGTAAATAAGTTATGTGTATGAAATAATTTAAAATATATCATTATGTATCTCATAACGAAATAAATACTAACAGACTACGCCAGCAACGATGCGACGCCAATGAATTGCAAAACAAACATATGTTTACTTACTTGTGAAATGACACATTGGGGTTTTAAAATTCTAATTTTTGCACATACTTGGCATTCGCGAACCATAGTGTCGGTAATATTGTCCAATAATTTACACAAAAAACACTATAAGACACATGAAAAACTAAGAAAATCACCAAACAACCATTTTTTACAAGGCAACGCTGCACGTAATGGCGCATGAGAAGTGATAAAATGCTACGAGACTAGCCAATCCAGGCGCTTGAGCTATGGCCCGTAGCAACGTTGTCAGTTGTTTAGTCAATTTTCCGTAATTTAAAACAAAAGAAAAACCTGTAAATAATTAAATATAATGATTAATACAATAATGAACATAATAATAACTATAGAATCTCTGATATCAAAATTCAAACCTTTAAAGTTTAGACGATTATTCTTATATAGTACCTATTACCAGTAAAATTGTATTAACAAATAAATGCAAGCCATGGCAAAAGCCAAGACTTTAATATAAAATAGCACAAGTGGCACTAACGCTTGCCTTGATGACTTAAGCAAAATTATCTTGAAAGCAAATAGTCCAGTAAAATCGGAGAAATTTTTTAATGTCTGATCGTAATCAAATGATTAAATAAAAAAAAAGGCAACGGCACACGGTGTTACCAACCAGAACTAACCAGTACTAACCGTGCCCGACACCTTTGACTTTAGTGATCGGACCAATTCTGGTATGCGAATGACGATACTTAAAATAAATAAAGTCAAGTATTAGTAAATATTCAAGGGGCTTTAAAAACATATTTTTTATGGTTTTATATGTTTTTTTAATTAAACTATTATTTTAAATTTTAAAATATTTTAACTTCTTATTGAACCCTACATCAAAAATATAAAACATACTATACCTCAAATATTGCTTATTTTTGAGATCTCAACACAATGTTAATATACCTATACCTGGATAAATTACCTATTTAAATCTTACTATAAGTAAAGACCTGATTTACAGGACTTATATTTTAAACCATTTTAGATTATGCAAATTTGGTACCAATATTATAGTGTTGAAAATAAACAAATATCTGTGTATAACTCCCTTGGTGCCTTTATGAGATTTAGAGCACTTCCAATGAAAATGAGAAAGAGAATATTCTTATATTTAGATTTTAAGTATCAAAAGCATTATTATAAGGTAATAGCTATAATTTGGTCCAACTCCTTTATTGACATGATTTTTTTATAGAATGACATAAAATTATTACAGACGAACCTCTATAACTGAAACCTCCACAAGTCGAAATTTTCTCTAAGTCAAAGTTTATTGCTGTTTCTTGCTTATTTGCTACAATTATTGAAACTTATATTCATTACTTGAAATATCTTTTACACAAAATTCAAGGGTTCAAGTTATAGAGTTTCGACTGTATTATAACATTATTTTGATTGTTTTTAGGATACCAGTATTAAATTAGCAACATCACCTCTTCTTATGCAAGAAATGTTGATTAAAATATCAAAGGAAACTACTGACCAGGTTGAAATATTCAAAAAACTCCGGAAATAGTTCTAGAAAAATAAGAGCATGTTTAGTTCCAGTAATATTTCTACCTGGGGACATTATTATTAAAGAGGGAAGCAGAGGTACGAGCGATAACTTTTTAAAAAATTATTTAAATTTTTTTATTTCACCGGGTTTTTCTTTTTTTTTTTTAAATCTATATTATGCTAGATAGCGGAGCCCCATTTTTAGCGCAAAAAAATAGAAATAATGAAAATAGAATGTTCTTCCTTTTTAGTATCTTTTTCAAAACTCCTTTAAAGTTATTATTTTTTAGGTTATTAACAAAAACTAAACAACTTTTACTTTACCTACATTTAGTAGACGTCATCGTCATGCAGAATCGAATAGGGGCTTAATTTTTATTTTTCACGTTGTTTAACTTGTTGACTAGACTAAATATTGCGTGAAATAATTGGTTAAAACATTTTATTTTTTCAGGACAAAATATGTTCTTTATTTTAACTGGTACTGTAAAAGTTGTTACATCTGATGGAAGAGAAATTTCTTGTTTAAGAGATGGCGGACATTTTGGAGAAATATCATTAGTTTTAAATCTTCCAAGGGTAATTATTTTCTTTAATAATATTCAGATTTTAAAACATATGTTTTAGGGAAAATTGTAGTCGATTGATCTCTCCGTCATTGCCAACTAAATGACCAACAGAAAAAGTGAAATTAACAGGAGGGCAGATAAATATTATACTGTCAATATTTTAAAAACAACACGGCCAAGCAAAAATATAGGCTACTTTACAGTTTCTTTTTTTGTGGGTTTTCGTTGTATTTAAAAATAAAATATTTCCTTTGATGCTTTATTAGTAAAACAGTACCTAAATACTAAAAAAAAAAATAAATTGGTAAATCAAGTTTTTTTTGTCCATGTTTTAAAATTCACATATTTTTATCGGTTTTCTTTTGTAATATTTGTTTATTTTAAATACCTAATAGGTAATAACTGCCTAAATAGACTAGTGCCAATGCCTTTAAAAACGTGAAAATTAAAAAAATATATAGTAGATAAAACCCATTGTAGTTGTAAGGAAAAATAACAATAATTAAAGAAAAAATAAATTCCAGGCGATTTAATTTCGAAAAGGAGTTAGGTAAAAATAAAAAAAAATCGATTTCCGGCAAAGCTACAAGTTCCAAGGAAAAAGTTAAATGGCAAAGTTGTAGGCAATTAAAAGATCTACATTCTCTGTACTTATGTTTTTCTTACACAACCTTAAAACTGTTTAAAATTTAAATATCTAGGTTTTTAGTTTTTTTGTCTTGAACAAAAACAAATTATTTTAACCAAATTTTGTGAAAACGCACCCTTGCATGTCCCAAATACATTTTTTTAATTTGAAATAATATTTTTTACATTATTTTAACTAAATATCGAAAAAGTACCCCCATTTTCAATCAAAAATTCTCGTGTCAAAATATCGGCATTTTCCAAAAAGTAGGTGGTCGTTTTGTTCCTTAAAATCTCTAGTTTCCAATGGTGTAAAAACTATGCATCACAATGGTAAATGTTGTCAGAAAATGCAAAAATTTCAGATCCGATTTTTTAAAAATCATTATTAGACTATGGTCAATAATTGTTTAAACCAAAAAAATAATTATAGAACGATGAAACCCATAAAAAAATGTTGGAAATATAACATAAAAAAATAAATTACAGTCAATTTAAGGTCAAAAAGTGGAAGAGGGTGAGTTTTTAAGGGTAAAAACGGTTTTTGTCTTTACTACTAGTTCTATAGAAATGTATTTTCTGAGAAAAGTTACCGTGGTAATTTATATTTTTTACACCTTCAAAAAGTAGAGATATTAGCAAACAAAGGGCCAACCGACTTTTTGAAAAACCCGATATTTTAACACGTGAATTTACGATTAAAAATAAGGGTGCCTTTTCAATGTTAAATCAAAAAAGCTGAAAAATAAATATTTTAATTTCAAAAAATTTTAGTGTTTTTGGGACATATTAAGGCAAGTTCTTACAAAATTCTGTATTTTTTTCATATTTTTTATAAAAGATAAAAATAAAAAACCAAAAACTTCGTTATTTAAAACTTTTACATAAATTTTGAGATTATGTAAAAAGCGTAAATACAAAAGTTGTAGATCTTTTAGGCCCTAAAATATTGTCATTTAACAGTTTTCGTAGGACTTGTAGTTTTGCCGGAAATTGATAAAAATTTTCTTTAAACTCCCCCTCCCGACCTCAGATCGCCTTGATTTTTTTTATTTTTTACCTTTTACGACTACTTTTATTCTACTATAATTTGTTTCGTTTCCAAAATTATCTACCCTGGTCTATAATTAATTGTAATCTGCAATGAGCAGAGCACTTTTAACAGTTTCAACGATAAAACCAGTTAAGTACGTCTCATGTTCGGATAATTTGGACCCAAAACAACTATCAACATATACTAATTTGTTAAGCATTTAGCCCTGTTACAATACTCCAAACACAATCAAATTGCGTTAGGAACAACAATTTAGTAAACAATTTAGTTATCCAAGTAACTGATTTTTTAAAAGACTCCGTCCGACGGACATTTTTTAAACTTTTTAACTTTTAAACTGTCCGATTAAACATAGTGTTGGTATCACTCCTTAAGTTTATATGCCCAAAACATCCTAGAGACCAAATTTGGTAAATGTAGCTTAAGCGATTACAAAGATATTTAAAAGTTGTAGTACTTTTTACTAACCCAGTATGCAAAAAATATTTAAAATAATTATTTAATAATTATTATTGTTTAAAAGACATAAGCTTGCAAAGTCAGAATTTTAAAACCTATTTTTTTGGTCCCCAATGCGTATAATTTTAAACATTCTTATTTTAATCCACATTTATAATGGTAAATAATAATAATAATAATATTGCTTTATTGTCCAAGAATAATCTTTTGACAAAGCAGAATAAAATTTAAATATTAACAATATTAATAATATTGGAAAAATGCATTAAAAAGCAGGGTTTTTTTGGCCAGCCTGTATTTATAAAGTACTAAAATATTATTACACTTACCAAAACATTTATTTGTCTATAAAGAATCTAATTCTAATTTTGCAAACATCATGTTCAAATAAAAATTAAAATAATTTTAACGGTTTAAATTAGGAAAGAATTCTTTGACTTATTTTACAACACTGACAAATTTTTTAAACTAATTAAAAGCCCCTATTTAAAAAAATTGTCTATGGATTCTGGAGACCTAGAGGAAGGAGTGTAATTGATAGGCTTTAGAAATGGGCCTTTTTTGTCTAAATTATGTTTCTAAATATGTCACTAGAGGGTACTGGTATTTCTTGCGATATAATCTAGGGCTGCTGTATACCTTATAAATGTACAAAAATTGTTTAAAAGTAAAATGCGAAATTTAAATCATTTTTAAAATGACACAAAGAAAAACACGTCGTCGGCATCGGACGGATGGTACGAGACGGAAAAATAGTTTAAGTGAAATTAAATTATACTCACGCACATGCGAGTTATGGTAAAACCATAGGGTAATATTAAAAGTTAGCGCCTTTTCATTCGGGGTATAAAACCACTTTGTTAAAACCTTTCTGATAGAAATCGCCTTAAACTCTTGTGAAATAACGCAATTTTTGACCCGTATCGCACATATAAAACAGTAATGGCCAGATTTTAATTAATGTTGCTATATTCTCGCTGTATTTTTTAAATCCTGTGCCAACCGCCCGCACATAGGTGCACTGCTTTATTTAATTTTACTAAAAATATTTTTCCGATCCATACCATCCGTTCAATGCCGACGTATGGGCGCACACTTTTAATTTTAAAGAATTTCTATTAAAAAAAAACAAAATTTTTTAGAAATAACCTAGTGGTTCCAGGCATATCATTATTGCTTTTTGGAGGCAGCAATTAAGTTTAGTTCATCATCAATTTCTGTAAAATTTAGATGTTTTGTTTAATTAGATTCTTTACTTAGCTTTACATTTATATTATGCACAAGACAGTTTTAATGGAGTCCAAGTACTAGGTACCGTGGGTGCTAGTTAATAAATGTTAATTCCACTTTCCTTAACGTTGTCCATGTATTGAAACATCCAGATACTTTTTCAATGTTTTGCAATGTTGCGTATATTTTAAAAATAAAAAAAAAACAAATTCAAGTTAAATTATTTACTTTATATACAAAGAAGAATAACTATTGTCACAAGGATTTATAAACAACAAACAATAATATTTTACATTTCTGTAGAACTGACCAGCTAACATCTTGGCGTCGTGCCAAATCGATCCCTTAAATTCGATTTTAATATGTTAAACAGTAACTGGTAGCGATTAGACAAAGAAATAATATATTTAAAACTTGCTGATTGGTTAAATAAATGTAAGTAAATTAAAATTTAATTTTAGGAAGGGCGTAGCTAGAATTATTAAATTATTTGATTTATTAAAAACTAGAACATTGTACCCACACCAAATTTATACCACAAGCTATTGGCCTCAATAGGCAGACTTGCTAAAAAAATATTTTTTGGCCCAAAAAGTTTAAGTTTTAAAAGCAAATCTTCTATCTGTATTTTTTTTCGTGTATTTGATCAAATCTTCTCATCGTTAAATTGCAAACAATTGTCTTTTTCTTACATTTAGAGGCATCTGAAATTGCATAAAACCATAGATAATTTAGCAAAATTTAGGATTTTTTAACTAAAGTTGATCAAATTCATAAAAAGTACAGAAAAGTCGCTTTGGAAACTTACTTTTTTCTGGGCTGACATAAAAAACTAAATGTCAAAAGAAATTTTTACCAACCTTTTCGTATATATTTTGTGTAAGTCTCACATCTCAGTTTTTAGATCAGAAAAATTTGACACTACTATCTATTACTAGCTACGCCTTGAATATTAGTATATTCTCCTATCCGTGAAAATATGTATGGAGGTAAGCGTCAATTTCAGAATATTAAACCGTTGTAGAGCTAAGGTTAAAAAAAAGTGAAAAAACTAAAAACAATTTTCTTTAGGCTGCGTTTCACCTTGTACTGTTAACAAACACATTTTCAAATAAATGTTTTCTTGATTTCGCGTCCTCTCCACACATTAGCAAAAATATCCCATAAAGGTTTTGAAGTGGTACGGCGGCGTGTTTAAACACTGTACTGAAGAACTGCTAAGTTGGTTAGATAAGTGATGAAGTTATGAGTAAAGTATTGTACAATCTGCAGCGCTATATTAGGTACGCCGATATACGCTTTTCTTGAACTAATAGACAACATAGCATTTTTTAATTGTAAATTTTATAGCGTTTAATTAAAAAGTTTTTACAAGAGTTTCCAGGATTTGGTAGTGGTGTAGCTAACTAGCAAAAGGCTGGGTAATCTGAAAAAGAAAATAAAAACTGGTTAGAGATGCTCAAGAAAAATTTTAAAATAAATAACCATTTGTATTTTGTGCAAGTTTTTATTTTCAGCAATATTATTCGTCAAGCTAAAAAATACAGTGAGCACCCAAAATAAAGCATACATAGCCTAAATTTTTTAATATTCTATTTTTTCAATTTTTTTATATTTGGTTTTTGCCTTTTACAAGCCGAGTTTGATATTTATTTTTACCTTTTTTTTCATTAAAGCTTCACTTTCAACCATTTCAATCGCAGTAGCCATCTCGCCGCAATGCCATCTCTGTAATTTGATAGAATAAAGGGCTAAATTTAATTAAAAAAATAGTTTTTGAAAGGTAAAAATTAAATATTAAAGGTTATCTTAGCTTTAAATCAAGAATTGGTTGCAAACAAAAAGTAGGAGTGTAGGTTTAATTTGTTTTTTTAGTTTTTTAATACATATTTAGAGAAAGAAACGTTGCCGACTAAAACGTATTTAAATGCGTGATCGACACCCCAAAAAACCCGTATGCAAAAAATCATTAAAATCAGCGTGGTGCCGAGTACAATTACCAAAAATAAAATTATTTTGCCTATTTAACCAAACTTAACTCCTATAAAAAAAAGTTAGCAATAGTGCCGACTTAACCTTCAACTTCCTTTACATATTTTTTTTCGCTTTATCATGAGATTGTTGTAAGGCCAAGTGGCAATCCTTTAGTAAGTTATGCCCAAAGTTTAAAAAAATTGATCCGGGGTAGTACATTTATTTAGGGATATAGTACAATATAAAATTATGTAAAATTACCCTAGTTTTAATGTAAAATTAGTTATCTACTAGAAATTAGAAATTTTAATAATTTATTAGAAACGTAGGTCTTACGAGTAACCAAGGCATAGATCGTGTAAAAGTTAACTAGAAAATTAGTTCAATGCGAGTTTTACTTAAAAATGTTCAAATAATATGAACAGCGTGAAAAAGGAGGTTAAACATCTAATAACCCGCCACCCACGGTACTCTGGTACTTAGGCTTAAAACCTTCGTGGACTGTCAAACAGTTAAAAAAAAAAAAAAGAAAAAAAAATGTTAAATAATTACCGACTTAACTTCAAGGCAGATATCCCCTTTTTCGGAATATTTTCTGTTTTACAGTTTAAGGCAAAGCAGTATTTTCCTTATTTCACGTTAAATACAATAAAACGAATATTTTAGTGTTCATAATTAACAGGACAAACTGTAACACCCAGGTAATGTTTCAAAAGTTTTGGTAATTTTAAGTGCTTCTAATTACTTTTGGGAAATTATAAGAGTGCAAGAATCCAGTTTTATATTGTAGCTATAGTTAACAAAATAATTTTTTAAGACTTAGTTGGTCCACCCTTTTTTTATAAATTAAATTTAATGAAAAGTTATTAAATAAAATTTTAGTGACATTAAAAACCTTTTTAATTAAAAATCTTTATGTGAAAAAATGGGATAAGTTCCACTTCATAATGTTACGCCTAGCAACGCTGTTTCAATATGTCGCAAAAAACACGAGCTTTTCTAATAAAAATTCTTAAATTTTAAACCCATTTTTTCAAAATAATTCTGTTGTCGTTTACACCCCTTTCTCTAGGTCACCATATTATTGATCCATCTTATTTAGATAAGTATTATTATTATCTTGTAACACAATTATTACTTAAACTACATTTTGAAACACAGGTCGCTAATGTTATAGCAGAGACCCCATGTGAGTTGTACAGATTAAACAGAAAACATTTTATGGAAGTTCTAAAACTATCCAGAGATGCTTGGACACATGATAAGTTTAGCAACAGAACGAATTACCAGACTTCAAGATATAACTACTCTTGATGATCATAAAAGTCAGGTAAGAGAATATTTGAACAATACTACAATCTTAAACTTTGACTGCCTTTATTTGTTAATAGATACACGACGTTTTGCTGATATGTATCTCCAACTGTTTTCAAGTCCTCTTAAGGAACTATAGGAGGTGTCCAGTAACTCTACCGATAAATTTTAGGAGGTGTTTCTTAAACGAAAATTTAAAAAAACCTTTATTTGAACATATGTACCGAAACTACAGGGTGTTTAAATTATAAAAATATATATATATTTTTAAATTTATATACTAGTTCAGATATTTAAAAAAATTAACAAAGGTCTTTTATGCATTTAGGAATATTTTTTAAAGTACAAAGAGACAATTAATTTCACCATTATTGTCGGAGACGGATTTACCGTAAATATTAAAAAAAAAATTGGATGTTCATTGGATTTTCTTAAAATTAAAGAAAAAAACTTCTTTGTTCTCGTTTAGTTTAAAACAAATTCATTATCCTAACTTTTTTATTAGATGAACGGTTTTGCGTAAACACAGAACATTTCTAGGCATGGTCTATTCATATGGCTAATATCTAATTTTATAAATTGATATGTAATTTTTATTTAAACCGATCGAAATAAGTTAAGAATATGGAAAATTCTGCTAAGCAATCCACCAATAAAACACGTTGTTTTACCAAAAAAAACATATTTTTTCTAAACATAGTCAAATTAATGCAACAATTAAAAAACGCAAAAATAGGTTAATAACGGGCAATTCCGCCTCTTATCTATCACGGCTTAAATTCTTCTTGGCATACTTAAAATTAGATTGTTAATCGCCTCCTAATGTCTTCAACAGGTGATTGCAGAGTAATTGGTACTGTTTCAAGCAAGGTCTCGTCTTTGTAAGAATACTCCTTAAAGTGTTTAGGGGCTCAAAAGCTGTCTTCATGTTGTACTTGTTGGCAAATATGCTTTTTAAGTCACACAGAATACAGAGATAGTCATAAATATTTGATTTTGTTGAGTCTTGTTTAAGTTTTTGTTTTTATATTTGTCCATTATTTTCTTTTATTTATTATTATTCGTTGTATTAATTTTTGTTTAATATCCCTCTTATTGTTTTTATTTTGTCATGTAGAGATTTCTTACAAGGAAACTATTCCAGGTGTCCTTCGCCGATTTTTATAAAACTGCAATATGTTAAAATTAAAGACACATTTTATCAGACATTAAATACTTTTAAGGGGGCCCTCCAAAAAAACCACCAGCAATTTTTAATATGTTAAGTAAAATGCATGGAGGCTGTGTTTTCGATAAATAGAATTATGGTTTTAATTTGGTGAAGTTTTCTTAACTCGTTTTTTAAGATATTTACAAAAAAATAATTTTGAGGATGGATTTTAGGGGTGCCTTTTACTTAAGGAATCTTTACTCATGCGAGATTAAAAACTGAATGTATCAGTGCAGAGTAAAGTTTCCTTAAAATTCCCTTACAACCGATGGAAAAACGTTGGTAAACGATTTTAATTTGACGCGGTCCAAACGCGAAGAACCAAGATTACTCATAACTTAGGGATCTTAATCAAATGGATACCTTAAAAAAGCTTCAGTAAACAACGCATGGTACATAAGTCGTAGTTTTTAAAAGTAGCTTTAGTTATTTCTTATAATCGGTTAAGATACACAGAAACTGAAACTTTGTATACGTATTAATCAAGAAATAATGGCAATGTAAATTTAAGATTGTTATATAATTAATACCATAACATTGTCTACAATCTCCAAACAGAGATAAAACATATCTAGCCTTTTACGCTTTTTACCAAGATCTACGTGCGTAAAATGTAACAATAAAAGTACAAATTAATTTATATTTTTCTGTTTATTTCAGAATGTCTCCGTTCATTTAGGTAATGATCATGATGAATAAAATACTTTACGAAGATACCTTATGTTAGTAAAAAAGTACCTGTTGTTGCTGTTTATTTGTTAAATTATGAGTGTTTCTTGAATATGACAATTATTAATTTGATTTCCAAAATTAATAATATTTTTTTATCTGGCAATCTTAATTATAGATCCATTATTGATATTAGTTCTGTTAGGTTTGGCTAAAAACTACATAATATTATAAAACTGCTATGAAATAAAAGAAAATGTTGTTTAGTAACGTATTTTTTTTGTTTAAACTTGTTTTATATACTTTCGTTAAATACATGGTGATTCTTAATCTATACGCATAAATTTGGAAAATGATTATTTATGAACAAACAATCAGCTAGTACAAACAAGTAAGTAATATATTTTTTAGTAAAGATGATTATAAAGGATGTTAAATTTAACAAAGTAACATAAATTTTAAAGACAAATACTGGTGGAATAATTATCATGTAATATTTTCAGTTTAGTTGCATAAAAATAAATTTACATATTATCGGCAAAATCACGAAGTGGCGTATCTTCAAAAATAGGAAAATTGACGAGAGCACGATATAATTGCTTATTAATATCATGAATTGGCACAAGTTAAACTTTGATACCTAATAAATTAACTAATTTAAATTAGGTTTAAAAACACTCTTGTAAAAATAAAAAAAATGAGATACCTCACTTCATGACATTGACAACAATATGAACACAGCTAATGGTAAAGTACTAATATACTTACTAAATATTATCATTTTGTTTTATTAGGTAGTTTTTATAAAAGCAAAAATTGATGAATCATTAGTAACAAAAAATAGTTTGCTACCTTGTCTTTTATTATTAGGTATTGTTTTTGTTCTTAGAATTCACTTTGCTTTTATTAGTTATAATAATAAATTATCTTTTTAACTAAAAATATTTTACCATCTTTTTTTATTATTAGTCATTAGTTGTGAACAGTGAACCCCGATATACGGACAAAGAAGAGTCTAAAATATGATTTATAAAACCGTTTTTGACAATTACCTCTGCTTATTTAGTATTCTAGAAATAATTAATAAAAATTTAAATAAAAGTATTAAAAAGTAAGAGGATATGCTATCTAAAAGAAAATACTTTTTGCTCTTAAAATAACTTTGCTAACTATAAAATGAGTGAATTTAAAAATAATTTCCTGTTTAAAATGTTTAAAGAAGACACAAAAATTAAAATTAATCGTAATAGATAGGATTGTCACTTTATGGTAACCACACTTATTTTAAGGCAGAAAAATTTGAGATTTGCTTGTAATTCAAGCAAAAATTTATTTTTAAAATGGCTGGATTGGACAACCACTAAAAGATTAGGGGTAGAGTAACACCTTTTCGTTGACATTGCGGGGTAAAGCAAAAACTAAAAGGAAACAAATCTGATTACACAATCTCGATTTCGATTTTTAAAACAAATTTAGTGTTGAATGTAAATCATGGCTTACTTGATTTGTTTTCGAGATACAGAGTGTTTTTCAAATTTTGTCAATTTGGCCAGGCACTGGTCAAATATTAGATATAAAAAATGTAAATAAAAAAGTTTTAGGGATTTAGTGGCGTACCTATATTTTTCAATTGACTTTTGTTTTAAAGTTATGACACAAAGTTGTTTTTTTTTTTGAATAACCTATATATTTGATTATCAGTTGGAAAGGTCTTCTTATATGCTATAAAAGATACTACATTTGTAGATCTATTTTTTAATAGTTTTGAAAATATGGCCACAATCAGGATTTTTAACTAAAAGCACCCTGTATATTATATTACTATTGCAAAAGATATGTCAAAGAGGTTTAACAAATACCACATATATAGGTTTTTTTATGGTTATACAATAAACAGTGTGTTTTTATTTTAAAAAACTGCAATTTTGTTACTAAACTCCTAACCAGTGGCGACGCCTGCTTTTTTGGTTTAGGGGTGGTCAAGGGGGGTAGGGCGACAATTTTTGGGGTGGGAATTTTTTTTTGAAAGGTTTGAAATTTTATGAAGAGCAAAAAACTTACACTCTGTATCCCTTCTGTTTTTGCTCTAATGCTCTAATATTGTTTTCAATAACTTTGAAGAGCCAAGAGTGTTCTCATAAGCAAAAAAGGTCTTTTCTCTCCACATACCGTTCTTGTCCTAACTTTAGTACCTATCATTATTTATTTTACATATTTTCCTTAATGCGGATAATAATTATTGGTTACTTTGTTTTTTGTATCGCATAAAAATTTAAATAAAACTTTCAAAAGTAAGAGGATGTGCTATCTAAAAAAAAACTTAGAAATGTTATTTAGATTACAATTTAAAAATTACAATAATTAAAATATGTTTTTACCTAAATCCCAGATAATTACTTTTTGCTCTAAAATAACTTTGCTAACTATAAAACGATGAATTAATTTAAATAATTTCCCCGTTTAAAATGTTAAAGGAGACACAAAAATATTAAAATTAATCGTAATAGATAGATTGTCACTTTATAGTAAGCACACCCATTTTAAGGCAGAAAGTTTGAGATTTGTAATTCAAGCAAAATTTAAAAAAAATGGCTGGATTAGACAACCACTAAAAATTAGGTGTGAGGATAACGCCTTCTCGTTGACATTGCGGGGTAAAGCAAAAACTAAAAAGGAACAAATCTAATTGCCCAATCTCGATTTCAATTTTTAAAACAAATTTAGTGTTAAATGTTAATCATGGCTTACTTTGATTTGTTTTCGAGATACAAGGGGTTTTCAAATTTTTGTCAATTTGGCCAGGCACTTTGTAACTGATTTAATATTAGATATAAAAATTGTAAATGGAAAAGTTTTAGGGATTTAGTGGCGTACCTATATTTTTTCAATTGAGTTTTGATTTAAAGTTATAACACAAAGTTGTTTTTTTGGAGTAACCTATATATTTGATTATTAATTAAAAGGTCTCGCATGAAAGCTATAAAAAGATACTACATTTGTAGATCTATTTTTTAATAGTTTTAAAATATGGCCACCATCAGGATTTTTAAAACTTAAACACCCTGTTTATTTATATTACTATTGCAAAGATATGCCAAGTTTGTTTTGAAAAATATGACCATCTAAATCTATAAAATAGTAGGTATACGTACTAAGATTTGGAAGCTCATATTTCGAAAACTATTAAGAAAATAATTTTCAAATTTGATAAATTCTTAACGGTCTTTAAAATGTTTTTTTATGGTTATACAATAAACAGGTGTGTTTTATTTAAAAAAAATGCAATTTTGTTATTGAACTCTTAACCAGTGGCGACGCTTGCTTTTTGGTTTAGGGGTGAGTCAAGGGAAGGGACGACCATTTTTTGGGAGTAGGCAAACAACTTAGCCTTTGACTGAGAGGCTTTTCAATGGGTGGTACAAAATATCCAGGTGTTTCATTAAAAAAAAACAAGTTCGTATGATAAACTTGCAGAATTAAAATGTCAATGAATATAAATGTAGGTACGCTTTACACATAAAAAATTTCTGCAGAGCACAAAGCCCCATTTTCATACCCAACCTTCTGCCTCTTAAAAAACAAGTTATTAACCACAAACCAAAAAGAAAAAATAATACATTTTTTTCTATAATAACCCCCCTTTTGGAAGCCTCTTTCAACTGGGGGCCAGGGGCAAACCCCTTCTCATCTCGCTACGCTGGTACCTAAACGTTTTACTTTTTAAACTACACAATGTTTAAAAAATGAAAAAAAAAAGAAATATGTTTTTTTTTTAATAACTTTTATAACAATTAACATATTTTAAGAAAATTTAATAGATTTTTCTATGCATCAAAAGGGATTTTTGACGTACAAAGAAAAAGAAAGTTTTATGTGTTATCACTGCGTTTCTCTAAATGAAAATATATTTATATTTTGTTTTTGTGATATGCTTACTTTTTAAATATAGTGTATGGTTTACGCGTAAATAAATAAAAATCATTTCGCGAAATGGCAATATTACTAAGAATTTTTGATTAATACATAAATAATAGGATTATTAGTTTCCTTTTTATTTTTTATAAACATTTTTAAAAAGCTTTCGATAAAATTTATTTAATGGACAAGGCGTTCTACTTGAGATTGCAAAAAGATTTTCAAATTTGTAAAATTAGCCAGATAAAGATGTCAAATTTATTTATTTATGTATTTATTTATTTATTTTTTAATAGCATTGGGTATTAAAATGAGGATATTAATAATTAGGTACTTTGTTTTTTCACAGAAGTGTCAAAAAGTTTTTATAAACTGATTTTGCTTTTTGAGTAAATTAATTATTTTTATAGTTTATTTGTATTGTATCGAATATAAATTTAAACAAAATATTATTATTATTGGCTTTTCTTTACTAATATTTATTAAATATTTTTATTTTGCAGCAAAGCCACATATAATTTTGCTAAAATAAATTATTTTAAATTTTATAATAAAATAACCTTAAACTCACGTAATAAAACAGCTGAGAGTAATTTTATAATTTGCTATTTAAACTTTTTCTTTTATTCATTTGCGTATATTTAGAATATTTTTAAGCTAAATATACAAAAGTGTTAGTTGTTTTAAAATTTACATTTATTCTCCTAATGGCCAATACTTAAACAATGGCAATATTGAGCTGGGTAAAAAATATCCGCGAGAGATATTCATATTCTTGCTATAAAGTGCCACCTAGGGAAAAGTTGAATTATGTTTTTACTACTGTGACGCGATATTGATTAGGGGTAATAGAGGGACCTACTTAAAATCTATTTTTCTATATTATAGCGTAAGATTTTAATAATAGAGTTCTCCAAGAGATCAGAAGCATCAAGAACGTTTTTTTACAAATGTTTATTCAAATGTTGTTTATCTATGGTAGAAGATACAAGGTTGGTTAACTTAGGACAAAGATTGCACAATTTATTGCTTAAAAAAATCGTTTTAGTAATTTAAAAATTCATAATTTTTCGAAATTATAAAAAAATAAAAGTTTTTACCAAAATGTCGTTATTACATTTGGAATCTTAGGTTTTTGGGCCTTTAAGCCATGTCACTATTTTTCCTTTTTTACTTACTAACTCCGGTTACTGTAGTTTTAAACCAATAAAATACATTTTTTGTTCAAGTGTTTTCTCAATTTATAGTGAATAGAGTATAGTCAAAACGGTATAATTGACACTATTTGTTTTTATTCTTTTTTAAATAATAATAACTAACATACCATACTTTAAACGTATGCTACATGTGAGATAAAATGGTAGTTATTAACAATAAAATTAATTTTGGGTTTAAAACATTACATTAATGTAAAAGTATGATATGTTGTTAAACTTAGAAAAAAAAATGGTAAAGGTTATTTCGTTTTAAAAATTATTTTTCCATTATTTTAAACGCTAAGTAGATAAAAGCGGCGCGAAAACAAAACTTTGTATTTTTAAACTAAATTATTTAAGTGAAGGTTATTTAAAATTACATAGAAATGTTTATAATTTATTAAAAATTGCTATTTAAATAAAAGCCTTTCTTTTTATTCTTCTTCCTTTTTATTTTAATTTTAAATTAATTTTAAAATAAAGTTGTATTGAAAAACTCTAAACATATTGATTTAAATTGAAATATTATTTAAATATACAACTTTATAACAAAGTTTATCACTTACTTGGTTTTTATATCTTAAAGATATATTAAGGGTTTCTACTACAGGATTAAAAAAATTGAAAATCTGTTTTTTTCATAATTTGATAGGTATTTAAAAAATTTTCTTAATTATTTTACAGTTAGAGCCGTTTTAGTCACGTGGCAACTTGACTGGTTTAAGCGGACGACTGTAAAATTGGCAAAAATAAAACTCCTATCAAGTTAATGAAACTTTTTAATTTAATCAAAGTTATGACACAATTATTACTTTCAGTAGTCAACAAACGTTTTACTTTGCTAGTTAATCAAAATTTAATATTTACTTTGCAAAGAAGGTCTCTCTAAGCTAAATTAAAATTACCTGGCCCGTGTATTAAAGCGAAACCTTTATTATAACTTAATGTTTTGTTTAATTAAAAATTAAGATTGGTTCTAAATGGCCGTTTGTTTATTATTTGCTTGCTTAAGAAGGTATTGTTGGTAACAAAATATTTTATATAATTTTACGGTGCCTTTTAAAATAACAAAGACCTTTAAAACGGAAAAGGTGGCCCTAAAAAATATACAGTGTGTAACAGGATAGGTGTTACAAAAGAACAAATGGATCAAAAATTTTGGAATATTTAAGAGTCTTTTGGAAAAACTGGTCGTATGTTCCAAAAGTAATAAATAAAAAATTTTACTCCGATTGGTAATATAGAGAGCGAGTTATAACTAAGAATATAAAAATGACTTAGAGTAAAGTACCTTTATATGTAAAATAGGCAAAAATTGTATGGGTAAATATTGTCCAGAATTTATTATTATGTAAAAATATAAAGTAACAGAATTTAAGTAGAAAAAATATATTTTTGTCAATTAATGACATTACGCATTATCAGTTTTTAAAATATTTGGCTTAAAGGCATCGAGTTTTTGAAAAATATTTAAAATTTATTATTTTTTTTATTTTGCTCCCTTTTGCCAATTATTTAAGTTGAATTGTATAATGTAAGAAATTGACAATATAAACTTTCATGCAGAACCTTTGGCGTCATAATAAAAGTAGGCCTTGGAAAATTTTAAAAATTTAGAAACAATAAAAAGTCAGCGTGGACATACGACTAAAACATTTCGACAATTTTACAATTTTCGATTATAGCGAAAGTTAATGTCAACTTTCTTATTTCAAATTGAACACCCAATATAATATTATTTTTTTACATTCATAACATTTCTTAAATGGTGTTTTATACCTAAGTCTAACCATTTTAGACTTGTTATTAAATTTTATGCAAAAATGACATTTACAAGCCATTATTTTCTTTACTATGAATTGGGCTTGAGTTCCTAAAGAAAAAACTTCTTTTGTAGACCGTACTAATATTTAGACAATTAATAAATACAGACTGGTTAAAAATAATAATTACAAATTATGACGACAAAAACCTTAGTAGTCAATTTAAATAAAAACCTCTATCTATAAAGGATTTACCAATAAGCCTTTCAGAACTTTGAAATGTCAATATAGCAACATTGCTTAGAATTATGTCAACAGACTTTACTAAGCACAACTATGATGTGCTTAGTAAAGTCCAACAAATTATTATAAAGATATTGAAAATTATAAATTTTTGAGATGGGCGTCTTTATACAAACTTACCTCTATTTTTAATGCCTAATAGGATAAGGCAATAAAAGATAAAAATTTCTATTAAAAAAATTGACGTTTAAGGTTTTGTCGATATAACTTTTAACAATTATTTATGTATACTATGTATTTATTATAAGTCTAAATATTAAAACAGCCAACTAAAAAAGTTCTTTATCTAGGCGGCACTCAAACCCAAATCATAATTTTGGGTCTATGTTTAGAAAAAGTTTTGGCTTGTAAACATCATTTCTGACATAAAATTTAACATAGGTAGAAAACTGTTGGACTTAGGTACAAAACACTATACCAAAATATGTTAACCATTTTACACAAAATTTAAAAATAATAATATATAGGGTGTATTATTCAAAATAGGGAAGTTGGCATTAACTTTTGGTATAGCCAGAAGTGCTAAAACTGTCAAAATATTTTATGCTGCCACCACATATCGGGCGAAGTTGTGGCCGAACTATTTGTCCAAACATTTGGCAAACTATTTGTAAACAGGTGGACTCAAGAAAAGTTGGGCCAATCAAGATGAATGTAGGCGAACTACCCGTCCACACAATGGTTGTTTGCCAAAGTTTGTCGTAGTTGACCCAATGTCTGGCGGCGGCACTAGTTGTATGTCTCTCTCTGACAATGATATTCCCAAATTTTCAAATATTTCAAGGCCTACTTTTCAAGAAATTAATCGCAGCAGTTCGTCGTGCGTTACCCTGTATAAGTTTTTTAAGTACTTTTTTTAAATTATTCCGTAAGGATGATGAAAAAAAAAATCTAAAATTTTTCCAATACGCTTTCTTACCTTAAAAATGCATTATTTCTGTAGGTAAAGGTCGTTGTGTCTAATATTTTTCCGGACTTTTTCCACGCTTTTATTAATCACTAATTACACCTGTCAAAGTCAGTCAGCAATACATTAAAATGTGACAACATGTAAATTATTATACCAAGATGAAATAATTAAAATTTTTATATCTAATAAACGAAAATGATCTGCTCGCGTGTACAAAGTAATTACATTGCGAATCTGTTTGCGTGCGCAAATTTAAGCTTTGCGTACGCAATATCATAATAGAAAATATAACTGGTTGTTAGAGACAAATTGTCTGTTCGATAATAGACGTCGGCATCGCACCAATATATTTAAATTTTAATGTTTAGGGAATTTTCTAATATTTTTTCACAATTGGTACTGCACTGGACCAGTGTCAGGCTGCGAGATTTTAAATTGCAACGATTCGAATTTGTAACGTGATTTGAATACCTTGTTGTGTGAGAGGTCCAACACCATTTTTACATGTTCGCGGATAGTAGGTAAAAACGGTGGACTCAAAAAAGCCACTACCTAAAACACAATTCACAATATTGTTGGATTTGGGTCACCAGAATGTACGCATGGACACTTTGGGTAATTTTATGTTTTCTCCTGGGACGGTTCGCATTGATCAATTAGAAATCATACGCAAAATTGACGGCAAACGTCGGCGTCGCATTGAACCTAGAATAGCTTTAGTAATCGGGCCGCATTAAACCCAAAATAGCTTTAGTAATATACCGCCTTGTCCCAGCGCTTCGCGCGGCATATGCCGCTCTGTCCGCGAGCCCGTTAAGTGATTTTCTCATTTTTCTTGCATTCCAAAGCTATTACGTACGCTATTATACGCGTGTATGCCTTCTATTTGATAAAGGCTAGTTGTCAAGCCAGCTATAAACTTTACAAACAAAAAAAAATTCTGCGTCAAAAAAACCGTGCGCAAAATGGTTTAACAGAACAGTAGAAATTAAAATTTTAGTAAGTGCTCTTCGTATCGTTTGTTCGAAAATAAATTTGCTAAATATTCCGAAAATTTTCTTGTTCTTATTAAAAACAAGCTGGTCCTTCAAAATTTAAATTCAACAACAACAACTTTTACCCTATACAGGGTGTCCGGAAAGGTATGGTCAAGAATGATGGGGGTAATAGAGTAAGCCACAATATTGTTAGTACTTTATATATATAAAAAAAAGTTCTATCGCGCTTCCTTACGGAGTTATTGACCTTCAAAGTTAGAATAGTTAGAAACAATTTATTCAATTTATAACTTTTGAATGGTTGCCACAATAATAATATTATTTGGGCATTTAAATTTACTCATACCAATGCTTTTTCCATAGGCAAATGTTTGCGCAGTAAGTCATAAATATACAGGGTGAGACGAATTTTTTCGTTTATTGTATGCATTTTTACAGTGGTGAAAAATTTGACATTTTGGTTTTGACCGTTTGAGTCCTTCATCGTTTTCGTACAAAAAAGGTATAATTTATTTAAGACATACCATGTATGTAATAAAAAATTTCAGTTTCTTGGAAAATTATGAAAATATGGTAAAACTATGAAAAAACACAGTCCTTATTTGTATTATAAAGTTTAAAAGGCTTACAAACACGATTCTATGAAAAACGATTTAAGATATCGATTTAAATAAAAAATATCCTTTTTGTACAAAAATGATAAAGAAATCAATCAAACAAAACAAAATGCTAAATTTTTCACCTTTGTAAAAAATGCATACAGTAAACAGAATAAAAATCGCCTCACCCTGTATTATTATGACTTACTGCGCAATCATTTGCCTATGGAAAAAAGCATTGGTATGGGTTAATTTAAATGCCTATATATCATTATTATTGTGGCATCCGTTCATAAGTTAAAAATAAAATATATTTTTTTCATTATTACTTTAAAGCTCAATAACTCCCTAAGGAATCACGATAGACATTTTTTACATGAAGTACCAACAAATTTTTGGCTTTCTCTAATAGCCTCATCATTTTTGACCTCACCTTTTTGGACACCCTGTATTTTAACACATTTTTTTAATAAAGAAAAATATAAATAAATGAGAATCATTGTCAAGTAAGTAATGAAAAATACTAAAATTTACGCCATACCTCTCAAAATTATATTAACAAAAGTCTGTTTATAGGTTGCAAATATTTATCAAGCCTTATAAATGAACCAAAAAGCCTAGCGCAAAGTAATAGCTGTCTTAAAGCTTTTATAAAATTAAGGACAAATATTTTCATAACACTATTTAATACTGTATCATACTTATATTGTATCCTTATCCATATCTTAAACAGAGTAAAAATAAAACCTTTTGTATTTCGTACAAACTTTAATCCAATGCTAAAAAGCATAGCGTAACGCTTTCGGTACAACCAATATCAGTAGTACTTATAAGCCAGAGTTTACCTATAAAACCGAAAAATAAAAAGATTTACTAGTTTTAAATGTTTAAAAAGTTAGAAAGCTACTTAAGATTTTTTTATTAAAATTAAATCAAAATATTTATATTTTGTATTTCTGGTTTACTTGAAAAAAAAAAGAACACCCTTTTGTTTACCTGATAAGGTATCGCCATAGGGTCGCCATAATAATTACGGTTAATGCTACTTTTAATTTTAAAAGTAAGGTACTTAGTAAGTTTTTGACACACTTTTATATAATAACTACCCCAATTTATTTAAAATACGTTTTAATGCTAGTTATTAAAATATATATTTTAAAATAATACAAAATGTACTAAAAATATTAAATTTTAAAATTATTTTTTTTACAGCTTTATTTATAAATCAAAGAAAAAAATGACATATTAGTACTGTCATCCATACTAGTATTATAAAGAAGCAAAGTTGGTAACTTTGTTTGTCTGTTTATTTCTTTGTTTGTTTGTTTGTTTGAGATTTTCTTTTCGATATTTAATAATACTAATACTATAAATAAAGAAGTAAAGTTTGTAACTTTAACGGTTTGTTTGTAAGAGCGAATTTTCCGAATACTGAACCGATTATGAAAATTCTTTACATTGACAAAGCTACACTATTCAGGAATGCTATGATGAATGAGCTATATTTTATTATAATTAAATAAAAAGTTTGGGAATAAATAAAATTTACTCCCAATAAAGTGGGCACAGGTCGGCTGGTTAAGTGTGGAATAAAAACAATAAAATTGACATTATACAGGGTTACTTAAAAATTTGAAAATCTTCTTTTTGTTTATTAGGCATAGCCTTTACCATATTTTTAAGGCAACCCCATGGCGATACCTTTGTTTTAATACTATATTTAATACGTTTTTACTTAAAAAAACAGAGGAAAATGAGGATTTTTCAATTATGTGGAATAACATTTTTGAAAAAGTATTCGAATGTTTTATTGTTTTAATTTGCACTGTTTTGGCACTCTTTTTTAAAAAATACTTTGATTAATGCAATGTACTACAAAAACAAGAACGTGTTTTGTCATTTTTTTATACGGTATTGTATTTGGACAACCAGTAGAAAATGCAAGTAAATTTTTATAAATTTACCACTGTATGCTTATTACCCTGTATAATCAAAATACATTTTACTAACAAAATTTACAAATTTAATATGATCCATTAGGTACTTACCTGCCCAAACAACTTCCATAACATTCGAAATTGGGAAAATGGTAGCGTTCCAAAAAAAGGTCCCGAATTTTCCATTTTTCCAAAAGAAACTACAATATTTCCTAAATTTAATTATTTAACCCTATATAAGCTATAACAAAAAGTGTTATGATCTAAAGAAGAATTTCACAAAAATATAAAATACAGGGTGATACATTAAAAAAAACATAACTTTATACAGTCACGCAATTATGAGCAACCCTGTATACAGCAAAATATATTTTAAATGTAAACTTTATAACTGACCTTAAACCTACAAAAGAAAAAACAAATTAAGAAAGTTGTATTAATAATGAATAAATGAGTTTTTAAGAATTCTGATTCACCCTGTATATGTTTTGTACTAACCTGTATTTTATTCCTAGTAACACCATTAAAAAGATCTTTAAAAAAGTCTTTTATTGAAAAGTATTGCAGAATTGCACTGCATTTTTAAATTGATCAACGGCAGACGTAGTCAAATACATTTAAAATTTGCCAAAATCGATACCTGGCATACCTGCGCGCCGGCAAAGTCACCATCGTTGGGCTTAGTAAATTCTCATTTGATTTATGGTAGGTATCTATAGGAGCTACACTGTACAAAATCTTAGGTCTGGTCAAATACATTCAGGTAGCATTACACTGGCTCTTCTACTATAAAGATAAATTTGAGTCAGAAAATGTTCATGGGTACAACATTGACTCTAACAGAAGAAGGCCATATTATATGTGTATAAATTTAATAATAAGTAACCAAATAATAATACATTTTTAACTAGCTTAAATTAATTTAAAAAATAAATGAAAAGGGTTTCGTAAAATTAGAGCTTTTTACATTAGGTGATTATTTAAACAATAATACATTACACAATATTTAAAAAAGAGAGTAATTTCCTTTATTGGCATCATTTAACTTTATTACTAAACAACAATAACAACGTCTTTTCCAACTTACAAACCCTTCTTCACACCTTCTTTTTATAACCCATAAAACATTTTTTAACCCTTCTGAGAAAGAGGTAATTTACCCCCTCACCACTCATCTACGCCAGTGCTATCGCAGTGGTTAAATTTTTTAAACAATTTAAAATGTTCATACATATTTTTTTAATAATTTGTTAAAATGTTATTTGAGAAAAATTTACCAACGGTAAATAATCATTTCTTAAACATCCTATGCACACAAGACTAAGCACCCCGGGGCTCGTTCCAGCTTTCGATGGCCCTGATAGTAACTATCTTAAACTATTAAAAACATTACACAAAAACACATTTTTATCATAAATAAAGAGTATTCGTGGGTGTAATCGTTGAAAAAAACATTACTGGGGCGAAAAAATATTTTTAAAAATTGTACTTTAGGGTCATCGACGGCCCGGTTTCAGCAAGGCAAGGGCTAAAACATGCTTCAATTTAAATATCTGCAATTTTAAAAATTAATATGGCTATAATATGCTATATTTTTTACATTGTTTGGATTAGCATTTTTTTACATATACATTTTTATTTGGCCCCGTCGCACTCTATGACTGTCGGACATATGCGATAAATTTTAAAATCAAAATATAAATGGGTTAATTATAAAGACCAAAAGATTTTTTTTTATCATAACTGCGGCATTAGTCGATTAAGTTTCGCAGAAGAGAGTGGTTGGCTTTATTGTGTGTTCTTCGGACAACGAGTAGAAATATGTAAGTAATTAATAAAATAAAATCCAAAATTAAAAAATAAACTATTGTGACCTTAGTAAATAAGGAAAATAACGATATATTGTTTAGGGGTACTTTCCATAAGAAATTAAAGTGGCTTTAAGTTTTTTCTCGTAAAGCAGGCTTAACACGAAGAAAATGTAAGATATTTAAAAGTCGCATTTTTTTCTTGCTTAATCGGAAAAAAATTAAGTCGGTGGTCTGCTTTGTTTTCTTAACAGTATTGGCTGTGGTGCCCCTTAGATGCCAATAACCAAATAATTTTAATCTAGGTAGATATTTAAAGAGTCTTATTACATTAAATAAGTGTACCAAATTTTATGTAAATCGGTTGAAGGGTTTTTAGAATATTTAAAAATTATCGACTTTTTAAAAACTTTAAGATCCTGTATCTAAGAAATGAGGCAATTTCTGCCCTATATTTATAAAAAAAATTCTTAAAAAACTTAAGCAACTGCCCCTCTTAAGTTTCGTACCGTAGTTAGGAAACACCCTATATATGCACTTTTCAGTGACCTTGCCTTTTGGTCCTAGTGTAGTGAGTTTGAGTTATACGCAATTCAGTCTTCCCTAATGTGGATTTTTCGGGCTTTATCTTTAGGACTGTTTAAAGATCTTTTATTTTTGCATATTACAATTAGGTGGAAAATTACCTATTATTTACAATAAATAAATAGTAAAATAAAGTCATAAAGGTATTAAAAATTTAAAACCTGAAAAAACAAGAGTAAATTAAATATATACCGATTAAATAAAAAGGCAAAGTATTGTCGGAAATAACAAAAAACAAAAATAAAATATATTACAACGTGTCACGTAAACTGTAGTGCATAAATTAAAATGATAAATTACTAAAAATACCAAAAAGCTAAGGGACTTGCATGTAGAAAATTTGAGACTATCAACGATGGCTCTATATTAAATTTTGCACATGTTCCTTCGTCTCTTTATAAATTAACAAAGTTTCAACAGTTTCATACAAACTTTAGTTCATGAATTTAAACGGTTACAACAGCTGTTTTAGGAAATTACATACAATGACATAGAGCTATATTAGGGCACAAATATTTTATATTTTAAAAAACTAAAAAAAAATTGCTTTTAAAGTAGATATAACAATATTAAACGAAAAGTACTAGTATAATTGTAAAAAGTGTGGTTGCTTTGTGCCATGTTTTTCGTATATTCGACGAGGAAAACTAGCCTAAAAAAATATTTGGGTAAATGACATTATGCATAATTTTTAAATGTTTCCCTTCAGCAGCAACCTCTTAAACGTGTTAGATCGTAATTTAATCACTGCAGATAATATTGAAATTGTCTTAAAAGATGTTCCTTTCTTTTTTTTTTCGCACGACATTTAAAAATCACTAACCGCAAAATTATTCCAATAAATTTAAATTTGTGTATTTGTGCAAAGTAACGTAGATTAGTTAAAAATATTGTTATTTTTGTTTGAAGCAAATAATTTAGCTATGTTGTTTATTTTTAAATATAATTTTAAAGATATATTTACTACCTCAAAATTTAACATGTTTGCTAAATTATCTTTGGGTGAAATGACATACATGTAATAAGTGTAAACTGACTTACTATGTCAATTGTTCGTTGGGATTAAAAAAAACCTTTTTTTTGCACGTGGGTAAATATTATACAAGTCTACACGCCAAGGTTGTTCGAACTGGGCCTATGTTAAATGTGCATATGTCTTCCCTAGGACGAAAACATTAATCTGACTTTATTTTTTATAATATCAAAAATGTTTATTAGAAAAGTTGTTTAGAATCAAAAATACTTCTGAAATATGCAAATTGGTTTGTTTTAGACAAAAAGTTTTAATTTTTTCTGTGATAACGAGCATTTCTGTAATTTTTCGCTGTTTTGACATTTCTTAAGTCGATTTTAAAGTATCTTTTACTTGTATTTTTTTGTTTTTGGTTTTTGGTACTTTTAATTTCATTTTTGGCGAGTACCCAACTAATTACCACCCATTAAATGAATCCGTCGAACTACAGAACATATCTTCATGTCTATTGTTTTCGTAATAATTGTAATATTTTTTCTTAGTGGTTTTAATGAATATTAAAGACGAAAAGTGAAAAAAGGAAATATTATTAAATATTATCATAAATAAATGTGGAAAAATGGGGTCAGATTGTCATATTTGTAATAAAGCTTTTCTACAGCGTTTAATTTGAATAAACATTTAGGAATAATGCACTAAGTAAAACCTAATAGTAACAGAAAGTGCTTTTTGGTATGCCCTGTTTGTTTTGTGATGTATGTAACATACTCGAGACCATTTGTTATTAATTCATAAAGTTGAAATATACCAGGAAGAAAAACTCCTTGATAATTATGAAGGGTATATTTTATATTAAGTGTGGTCATAGGATATAATAACCCTTCTTTAAAGACATATACTTTGTTACTGGGTCTGGTTAGATATAGCCGCATATAAAAAATAAAATAAAATCATACTATTAAAACTGTTTGTATTTGTATAATAAAAAAATGTTTATTTAGTATTTTATAGTTTTTGCAATGGTTTTTTGTATAGGTACACTTCTGTTCGGCACAAGTAAAAACATAACTATATTAAAGTTCCTCCAGAAAAGTAACATATTGTTTTACAAGATAAAAAGTAACAGGTTGTATAGCGAGGAATTATTACTTACTCAAAGAATTTGACACCTATAAAAAATCACCAGTCGCACCTGACTTTGACACTGACTGAAATTATTTAAAAATAGTTAAAACCAAAATATTATTTTTTCCGTGACGATAAAAAAATATCTCTGTTAACAAGTAGTAAAATGTTACTTTTATTGTAATTACTTCTTACATGTAAGTAAAGGTAATTTAAAAATAGTTTATTATACAAAACTTACATTTTCGAACATTTTTTACCTATATATAAATAAAAAAAATCATTAGACAATCACACTTAGTTTCAAATTTTCAACGTCAATTACAAAATTACATTGACAGATATTTAATAATTACTCTAAAGGTTTTCATCGCAACTAAAGTCTAATTGTCGTTTTACATACAACAGACGACTAGATTAAAGCCTCAAATTTTACATCATTAATTTTTTCCCCAAATATACTGTAGTAATATTATGTTTCTCTAAGTTGTTATTTTTACGACACACAAATAATATTGGATATATTTTAGATTTTAACTCTCAGTTTATTGTCTCTCTTCGCTTCGCGTAGGACAACACAACTTTAAGCTGAAATCTAGCACTTTTTTCCATGTATTTTAAATTAATAGTTTTTTTCTAACTTTTACCCTACATTAATCGGTATATCAACACATTATTGATATTCCAAAAAACAGCAATAATTGACGTATAGTATCGTTGTTGATATTTGCGACAGGGGCTTAACTCGGTATTTGGCGAAAGAAGTTATACCCATTATTAGTCAGAGCGCAGTCTTTTTGTTATTTATCTTAACTTGCATATCCTAATATTGCACGACAAATGATTGATGAATTGAAGTGCAAGTGTCACCGGTACAGCCAAAATGATGAACCCAGCTTTCTTTAAACCGTTCTTTAAAAAGTTGTAAAAATCGAAATAGACTTCTTCGTAATAACAGTGACAGTATAGAGTTAAACTTGGTAAAATATTTCATAAAAAAATGTACTTACTAATAAAGGAAAATTCAGTTTTTGTGACACCTTGTGTATAAAGTAATGCTGTCAACAAAATAGGTGTATTCAAATCTTAAGTTTAATTTTGTATCTTGTGTACAGGGACGAACAGGAAATTTTGTGTTTAAATGAGAGTTGGATTTACCCTGTATTTTTTAGCGGAAAAAAAACATGTTTTTATCGTCTTGTCTTAATTCGTAAAACCATAAAGTAACATACCTACTGATAAAAAAAACCATGGCATGCTAAAATTTTCGTACCGCTTTTGCAGCTTAGGCTTGGCGGCAGGCTTGTCACATTTCCAGTTTACGCTTTAAATGCGTCGGGTCGAAGCCTCGCCTCGTGTATGGTGGCACATCAGCGGTGAGGAGACACGTAAGCTTACTGAAATGACCTAACTGGCGGTATTTCAACGAGAACACAAATAAAATTATATTCGGAGTTTTCGCACCATGACCTGTCCTTAAATCCCGGCTATTCCATGATAACTCTTATAATTTCCTTATTACTCTATGGTAAAACATAAAAAAAAATTAATCGCAGGAGATCGAGGAGAATCGAGAATACATCGTTTCAACGTAATTAAAGTATAGAAAGCTTAAAAAGGTAAAACCTTGCAACTTTCTGGTCCTCAATCGATTAATTAAATTTTTTATAAAATGTCGGAAATAGCCCAAAGATCAAAATCTATATTAAACCAAAGGGTGCCAAAGTCCGGGGTTGGTTGTCACTATATCTTAGGGGCAAAAAAATATTACATTTTAACCACAGAAAACAATCGAAAAAATGTTACTAAGCAAAAATTGCTTTATATATTTTTTCACAAAACTAATATTTTTCAAGTTATTCGCGGTTAACAGTTCCTATTTTTTTTCTGCTGGGTTTTTTGTGAATAACTCGAAAGCTCTACCTTTTATTAAAAACACTGTATAAATGAAAATGGTTTCTTTTAAAAAGGAAAATAATTATTTTGTTATAATTTTTTACAGCCAATCCGAACCGATATACGGCGTAAAAATAATTAGCTTTTTTCTACAGATGCAAAATTTGATAGATTCAAAGTCACATAAAGGGAACATGCTACATTTCTCGGGAAAAACTCAAAGAATCTTTTTGATGTACATAATCAAAACTTTTTATTCTTAAAAAATAAAGTCAGCTGCTTATTTTTGATATAAAAAAAAGTCAATGGAAACAACCCCAACTAACTATCAAAATTAAAATTGACCTTTAGCCCGGGACACTTGTCCTAATGCATGTATCTTTTAAACGTCCAGAAAATGTGAAAAATTTAAAGAAACTAATTTCAGAAAAATTATGTAGTTTGTTATGCTCCAAAGTAGACTACTCGAATTTTTTGAAAAAAAAATGTTAAAAATAAATTTGTAGGGCTTTTAAAGAGATACAGGACTTTGTTGAATAAATTTTCTAAAATGCGTTGGTTTTTAAATGGGTAAGTTTAAAGGGCGCGAGAAAGGTGATCCTCGTTGGTAAATAGAGGTTTTAAACAGCTATATCTCGCCAAATATTCACTCTACAACAAATTTAGGCACAGATAAATTTTAGCCATTCATAGCTTTATTTTGGTACTTTGGTATCATTTTTTTCTAATCTCCAATATGTTGTTATTTTTAAATGTATAAAAGTACGAAATTGTAAAATATTGTCTTATACTTTACGTTGTAATTTTTCTAAAATAATGCATTTTAAATTTGTTAGACGTATTAAAAATGCATATTTAAAAAGTGAATTGCAAAAAGATAAAAGCCAATTTTGATTAGGGAAATAGTTGTGGGGTTGTTTTCATTATTTTTTTTGTAGAAAAATTATGTACTGACCTTATTTGTATCATAACTTATTGAACTTTTACGCTAGAGACATCTACGTGTTAAGGAAAGAAAGTTCTCAATATGTACTGTAAAATTTTTTTATGAGTTTTTCTTAAAAAATGCAACTACATTTTCTTGTTATTTAGGTTTAAATTTATTAAATTTTGCTTTTGACAAAAAAGCTCACAATTAACACGCCATCGCCGTATCTCGGTTCGTATTGGTCGTAGAAAAATTAAAATAACAGAATTTTGTTTGTCTTTTTAAAAGCTACAATTAAGTTATCCGCGCCTTTTTTTTAATTAAATTTTACGTTCGCTTAAAATGCATTAGAAACGGTAAGTTTTTGTCGAAAAATTACTTTTAATTTTGCATAACTTAAAAAATATTATTAAATATATATTATTTTCACTTAAGAAAACTTGTGTAATTTTTTTTTGTTTAAAATCACTTGTGGTTAAAATATAATTAAACATTTTCTGTTAAAATTTTAAGTTAACTCATGCAGGACCAAAGAATTGACAGGCAAAATGCTTTCTTTACTTTACCATTAAGAACTACTTGTCCATGTTGCAAAAATTTGCCTAATTAATTATTATTAGTGTGCACATTTCTAATTAAAAAACAAACAAAAAATGACAATATTTTTTTGCCTCATATGTTTTTTTGTATTAAATATTACTTCTGGGACTCTTAATGTTACATTTTCACATAACGAATGAAATTTTTCTTTTTGTGGCAATTTTAAAACATTTATCACTGGCAAAACATTCCAGTTTCGCGCAAAAACAATACAAATGCGTTGGTTTATATTTACAGTACGATGCGTATTTTAAGCAATAAATTATTTACTGTGCTAGATAAATATAAAAGAAAATGAAATATTTTTAATATACAATACAACGGTTTTTTACCTTTGTTATGTCACAAATTAAATGTTTCATAATTAAGCTACTTAGTTCGTATTTAGTAGAGTTGGTATTTTTTTAACCAAATTAAAGAATATCTGTCTAAATTTCAACAATGCACATTGCAGCGATCTCATGGGACTGTTGGACAAAATTAATACATATATTTAGAACTCATAAAAATCTACATATTATCAAATGAGGTATTTTGGTAAAGCTCTTTAGACGTTATTTTTAGTCGGTATTTTGGGTTAAATAGGGTTAAATTTTTAAATTTGGGACACGTTGTAGTTTTCTTTGTAAAAATATAAAATCTATGACAATTTTCATATTGCTAGAGAAAAGTGACTATAATGGAATACCAATTTGTTTTTACACATAATTTGCATAAACATTATAAATAAAAAAACTTTTGAAATAACTATTAACAATCATATATTTCTTCTTTATTTTGTAAAAGTTTTTGGTAACATTGAACAATTCTTATAAAGATTTTTTTTTTAAATTAAAAAATGATAAAGGTAGCTAAAATATGGAATAGATACCCAGATATGGAATACTATAAACAACATTTATAATAAACGTATTTACCAAAACACTCTTTGGAAACTTTGGTACAACATAGAAAGCAACAAAAATAATTTTAAAAAATTACAGATCTAGGCGTCATACTCTGGATCCAGCGCAATTATTGTGCTCAGAGCCTACACTAACGCTTACTAGGGATAAAAGAACAAACAAAGTGGGCAGTTCGGGACTGTCCAGTTGGACCGTATAGGGATGCATACGTGCGGCACCACGAGTTTCTCTATTGGGAATCGCCGTTAGTGATGGAACTATACTGGACAATTTCCCAGAGCAGAAGTCATAGAAGTACCTATAAAAAACGATAAAGCCCCCACAGGTCGACGATGAGCAGAAGCCTCTCTGTAAGCGAAGGTTTATTTATGAGACGAACAGCCCTTTTTTGACTTGATTTTTGTTGTCCAATTCTTTTCTTGCTCTATCAGACGCTTTTTTAATGATCAAAAAACCCAATTGTGAAATAGTTCATGTTTGGGTACTATGTATCTGTCCACATTTGGATTTTCCGACGACTTTAAAGTAATTTTTATATTATTTTATTTAAAAAAGTAGTAAAATCAAATACCGTTAAAACCTACAACAGAATATCTGAGCTATCTCTATAAGGTTTAAAAACAGTATTTTATGCACATTTTGTACAAAAAATACGTATTTTTAAATACCTTAAAAAGTTATAAGAAAGCGATAAAACAAAACGTTACTACAGCGACGAAGGGGCTTGCACTACTGGAATGTTACCTCTTCTACTCGCAAATGGGCATAAAAAAACAAACCCCTCTAATTGCGTGTGTGAGTTTCCGTTTTAGAGAAATACCAGTATTCCATATTAGGGATACTATTCCCTATTTGGTCACTATCCCCTACCTTTTTTCCAATAATTATTTTTTTTTAAGTTGCCTGAAAATGTAATTACTGAGTAGATCATATTTACTTCTCTAATTAGTTAAATGTATTTTGATTATATAGGGTGTTTTCTAATTGCAGTAAAAACTTTAAGGGCGTATTCCTAGGCCAATTTTTTGAGAAAAAGTTTATATAAACATATGTCCGGAAATGCTTTGTTTCTAAGATACAGGGTGTTAATTTCTAAATGAAAGTCGGGTTCTTAATAATATTTTAAATATGCCTTATCCGATTTAAATAAAATTTGGCTGGTGTATTTATTAAAATTGAAAGTTAATTTGGCCCTAAACAACCATAAAAAAGACATTTTAAACACCTTCAGGAATTTAGCACAATTAAAATTATTTTCTCCTACAGTATCGAAAATGAGGTGCCAAATCTTAGTGCGCATATTTCGCAATACCCTGCAAAGCCACAATCCTGTAAAATAAACAATTTTTGATTTTGCCGTATAAAACGATGAAAAAACATAATTTATTAATTGCATTACCCATCCTCCCCAGAAACGTAAAATTAACTACGGTGTGGGACTATGAGCCAGTGGTCATGGCTTTTAAATACGCATTGTTTACTATGCGAGACTGAAGAAAGTATCAAATCTCGGTACTGGTAGCCGGTACTGGCTACAATATTCTGTGGTAAACATCGTTTAAGAACCAGTTTATATACATTAGAAACGCTCCGCGGGTAATATTGTTTATTTCTAGTGATAGCGACAGGGCTTTTTGCTTACTTATATTGCAATTAGCTGATTTAAAAATTAAAATTCTTTTATGCTACCATAAAGATCAAAGGCAGCGTTTTTACATTCGCCGGTTTCCGTTGGTCGCTTACGCTTGGTATCATAGCCGTAGTCTAAATGCCGAAAATGCTAGCCACTTCGGATCATAATTAAAATGGATCATTTTAAATGAAATGAACTGTATATGCCAATGATTAACTAACTTTATTGTTTTGTGTTGTGACGAAAAATAATTAATTTAAAACATTTACCTGGAAGCCGCATATACTAACCAGCCGATTAAAGTACCAAGATTTGATTAAAAAGAGCAGAGAAATGGCGTTTCTCCTATTTTTTCCCATTTTGGTGGCAAAACTCATAGAGCTAGCAAGATATTTTAATGCATAGTTAAGTAACGCGTTTTCTCCAAAGACCAATATAGGCGGCAATATACACATACTAGACAGTGGTGGAGAATCTACTTTTTACGCTTTAATGTTCTTTACTTTTAATAGTTACTTTTTATTATAAAGGAAGGTTATTTTTAAAAAAATTAATTAAAAGTAAGTAATTAGCAAAACAATATATTTATCTTTTAACTAAAATTACGTTAGTAAATATGTAAATTGTAACAAAAAACTTACCTGATGTAATCAGTTTAAATATTAATTGTTCAAAGAATAGAATTATAGATAAATGAACTTTATATGAACATATGTCCTAAACCTTTCAGTTTTTAAACTAAAAAGTGTTAACTTTTATATCAATTCAGATATTAAAAAGAAAAAAATATGTGTATAAAAGAAACAAAAAATTGCCAGTATCGTGCATAGAATTCTTTAAATTTTAAATTTAAAAATATTATTATGTTCAATTCTTTGGTTTGTTATGTATTATTTAAAAGGCTCTAAATTTGCTCAAATATAAGAAAAATATGGCTGTCCGGCGGTTTTATTTATTTACGTATATAAAACCTGCCAAAAATGGTAATTAATTTATTATTACCGGCGGTTTTTACTTATTTTATTGTTAGACGCCGACGACGGTTTTGTTTAAAAATTATTAAAAACCGCCGAATAGTAGTTAACAAAAATAATTAAAGTTAACCTAACTTTAATTATTTTTTGTTTTATTGTTTATTATTAATTAACAAGCAAAAATAAAACTGGAAACACGTTTGACACCTACGAATAATTTATCAAAGCTCTTCATAAGTTAAAAAATATGTATGTATGTACATCTTTTAGGAAAAGAAAGTCAGAAGTATTTTAGCGGCAAGAAAAAAAACTGATTGTTTTACAGAAATTAAAGTAAAGTATAATCAATTAAAGTATTCATATGTTAAGGGTGAAACAAACTTTCAAATTTTCAGGCAAAGGAAAAAAGTTAGGAAATAAATAAATTATAAACATGGCTTATTTCCTTAATCATATTATCAAGGTTTAACAAATTAATTTAAGTTGTCCCATAGCTACAGGGTTACGAGTGTTGACCTGTAGTCCAAAGATTCAGAGATCAAATTTCGGATAAGTAAATAACTTTTTTCTTGATTATTTTTTTATTTTTTTCTTTCTAATTTTTATTTTTTATTGTTTATAATTTAATTATTGGACAAAAACTTTTTCACCTTTTACAAATTTAAAGTAATTGCTGACGATATCGTCCTAATAAGCTCCACCTCTCGTCGAATGCCACGATTTCAAGTAGGGTGAGGAAGGGGGTGTTTGTGATTGTTTCGCTGGGTCACGCCGGTCGCAGTGGCTTTCAGTCAGTACGAAAAAAGAGCATGTAGGATGCTTTGGGTGATTTAATTTCTATCACGAAAAGGGGCTAAATTACTTAGGTAATTATCGTTATCTTTTAATGTTACTCATAGTAGAAGAGCTAGTGAACCCTTCGAGTAACGTTAAACCTGTAAAGCTAGAAATTTGTATAGTGATGAGTCATAGCATGCTAAGTACGAAAACAATCACCTGGCAAGCGTCAGCCCTGCACATCACGTATATTTTTAAAAGTTTAAAAAATAATAATAAAAAGTTAAAGCTGCAGGCTTCATATTTTTTAGGATTTAGTTCATTCATAGTAAGTTTGAAAAAAACTTACAGGCGTCTTCAATGAGCACAATCTTTAGAAGAACTTTAAGAAAACACCACTTTTTTAATCTTTGGACAAACCACGAAGGCTAAAAGCCTAAAGACTAACGTAACGTGGGTGTCGTAACTTTAGGTACATCTAACTTTATTAGTTTTGGAAATATGGCTATCCAAATCTGCCACACCTTTCAGTTCGCCCCCCTTAAGCATCCCACTAGCCAAGCCTATAATAAAATTCTTGGCGCACTTTTTAAATAAGTGAGGAGGTAAATTTTGACACGTATTTAAATTTTCAGCCACAATTCTGTGGCTGTGGCAATGGATCAAAAAAATATAAAATCGTTGGGCGTGGCATATCCAGAGCAAATGTTATGAGAAAAATTTACGTGCACAATGATTTCATTATTCGTCTGATAGATTCTTCAGATTGATGAGAAGATTGGTGCGATCTGGTAACTATTGGACTAACTGAATTATTTTTTCACTTTTAATACATAACTTACATTATTTTGCTGTAATAAAACCATTTATCATGAGAAAAATATATAATTTATAACCAAGTTTCTTAGGTTAATATTTCTCATTCTATTGAGTTCATATAATGCCTTACTATTACATGATTTATTTTTTGACAATTTCTGCATTTTAGCTCTTCTATACAGGGTGTTTTGAATTTTATGCATCAAATCCAAATGGCATATTCTTCGTCGAAAATAAGCCCCAGTTTTCTGTATAAAAATATGTCCAAAAGCGCTTCATTTTAGAGATACATGGTGGTAAAATTCTAAGAAAAAATATTATTAGAATTTTTAGACCCCTCTAGATATTTAATTGGTATTTGGTACATCGCTTAACAGCAGCAACAGACATTTCTTTTTATGTAAAAAAATAACTACCAGTGACGTCTGTACCATATTTCTATAAACTATTTTCCACGAAAATGGTGCGCTACTGCTTTTCCTAAAGTAAAAATTATTATTAAAATTCCCATAGAATTAGGAAATTTTATTTCCTGCGTTTTTCCTGAATGATGCATAGTTTTCGAACAAAAATAAAAACCACTTTGATGCATGACGAATTTGTTAATAAAACTTCACAAAAATTATTTAAAATTTTACGTTTTAAATTTTTACAATAATTTTTGTCAATATTTTCGCAAATTCTTCTAGCATCAAAGTGGTTTTTTTGGTTAAAAACTATGCATCGTTTGAAAAAAGTCGAGAAATTAGATTTGTTTCAAATTCAATAAGGATTTTAAAAATAATTTTTATATTGGAAAAAGCAGCTGCGCACCTTTTTTTCTTAAAAATAGTCCATGCAAATATTGTACAGACGTCACTGGTATTTTTTTAATATTTTACATAGAAAATTTATTTTTCTGTTGTTAAGCCATGTACCAAATATCAATTGAGTATATAGATCGGTTTAAAAATTATGTTAAATTTTTTTCTTAGTATTTTAACACCTTGTATCTCTAAAAGAAAGCGTTTCCGGACATATGTTTATACAGGAAACTAGGGCATATTTTCGACGTGAAGTATGCCATTGAAATTTGATGCATGTATTTCGGAACACCCTGTATATTGAGTTTAAGACCCATGCTGGGATTCCGATTCCAAGCTAAAGGAATTATTTGTTTAGATAAGTAAATTAACCTACACTGTATAAACTATTTTAATTTTTTTAGAATGAAACTCTATTCTACTAATCAAACCTTTCATTATACACCCATATTGAGGTATTAGTGAAAAATAAATTATCAGCCATTTTGTGGCGGCAGCCATCCTGAATTTTATTTTTTTCATAGTAAGTTCTATTCTACCACCAAGCCCTTTTATTTAATTTCCAATTGAGGTTGTTGTAAAGTAATACGTAATTCGCTATTTTCTATCGGCGGCCATCTTGGATTTGCAATTATAAAAAATGTATTACATTGTTTTGATTCGAGATTAAAAATGTAAAGCAAATAAACCTTCCCTATACCTTAAATCCAAATTTTCCTGTTGGCCACCGGACTAACATAGCTTTGGCATTTTTTCAAAAATTTATCCTTGCGTAAGATCCAACAACACGATTCTTATTTGACGTCCCTCTTCACTAAAAAGTTTTAGTCGTGCAACATTGACAGAATTGCTTGTTTTTACCCCACAGTGTGACTTTTTGAGATACGCACCATCACCCGGCGCACACTATTACCCCATCTTTCCGTTCTTTTTCAAAAATAACCTTTAAACTGGTTACAAAAAGCAGGTAATTAAACTTGCTTGGCAATTGTTAGCTTTAGTATCAAAGTTTATTAGGATGTAAAACAATTCTTTAATTGAATCGTTTATTGCAGAAACCCGCCAAATGACATTTTTGGCGAAAATGAGATTTTTAGCAATTTTCAATTGTTTTATGTAAACTTACGATTTTATGTAAAAATCAGTCATTTATCATGCGCCTGTGTGTGTTTAATTCTATAGATTTTTTTATTGCAGAAACTTGTATTTCTAAAGTAAATTTTAGGTGAATCTTTGATAACCCTGTATGTTTACTTCATAAAACACGTCTTGTTGTAATAAGCATACGAGAATAATCCTAAAAGTTGAAAAAACAGACCTTTTTACTGACCACAGATACAGAATGATGAAGTTTTTAAAAAATATATTTTTTAACCATTGAGTACCTGAAAAGTTAAGACATTTATGACATACATTTATTTGAACTTTTTTCTTCCCAAAATTACCTATGGATTCACACTCTTAGAGATAGGCATCTAACTCAAAAACACCCTGTATAGCTTAGACATAGCCAAACAGGAAATTATTTTTTTAAATCCAGATATCTCAAAAACGGCTGCTTAAATCAACTTTTATCAAGAATACCTTTTAATGTTATATATAATGAAGAAAATGAATTTTTATCTAAAAATTACATACAGGGTGGCACAAGAAATTTATTTGGCTTGTAATTTGTGCAAGATAGCGCAGGTGACGCCATCTAGGGTTTACAAAATAATTAATGGCAATTTAAAATTTCTCACCTCCCAAAACCCCCTTGAGCCAAAAATTTTGAGAATACAAGCATTACTAACAGATTTTTTTTACTAAAACCAGAACAAATTTTTAACACAGTTAAGTTGGGTTATATCATCATATTTTAGCCTTAGGAATTTGTGGTGTTTTTTTTTCGCATCTTTTAGAGAATTTTTTTTTAATAGCAGAAACTCGTCAAGTACAAAAAATATTTATTTATTTCTTTAAACAAAATATGAGTATTAAAGTGCTAATACAAATACCATCTGTTTTAGAAAGTTATTAAGTACTATTTTAATTTTTTAGACCAAAATCTTTATTAATTTTAAAGATAAAAGGTTTTTAGTCGTTTACCGAAAATTTAGTAAAGTGCAGTTGACGGGTTTCTGAAATAAACGATTTAATTTCTTTTTAGACCGTTAACCTAGGTCTCACGTGTTACGATTCTAAATTAAATCGTAACAATTTCAAATAAATACCTTAACAAAATCTAGGTATACTATATTCAGAGTGCATACTGGCAAGTAGGGGTCGAACCATCTTCTAGGTGATATACTACTTTTACTGTACCATCAGGAGGCTTGTTTCAATTTACCAGAATGCCATTTAGTTTGCGTAACGCAACGTTTCAGCGTCTTGTAGATATATTATTTGGTTGAATAGTCAAACATGGTTTTTGTTTTTACTTTTGACAGGATATTTTTTTAGTTTCAAGCTTTAGTGCTATATATAGTTTCATATGGCTATTCAGTTTAACTTTTTGTTTAATAATTTATTTGTAAGGGCCTGTAGAAAAGTTTTAAACGTAACTTATAACGTTACAGATACAAGGGTAGTTCACGGACTTGGTGTATAAAGGTTTATTATTAATTTGCACCCAATTTTAACTAAAAATGTGTAAGTTAGGTTTATGTAACATCTACATCTACATAATTTAGATAGTTTTTAGAAATTTATTTTGTATTATAATTTAATCATTTATAAATTAGTGGCAATTTAATCAAACTTTAATTTAAATATTTTTAAACTATTATTTTATCTTTCTATTGAAGTTTTGTAATTAGCAATAGTTATAACCCAGTCATTTTAGTCAAATTAAAGGGTCAATCTCGATATCCCACGGGATAAGCTGAATATCTGTACATACCTTTATTTTGGTACAAAAATATTCTCCTAAAATTCCCTATGATATCGTGTAAGGAACTCGAAATATGACAGGTCAAAACAGTTTTTTGCGAATATTTCGTTTCCATTACTTTTAATTGCATTTAAATTATTTATAAAAGCTGTGGAACACAAAATTTTTTACAAATTTGATTTTAAGCCCTTTTTTTGATATTTGACCTGTCATATTTCGAGTTCCTTATACGATATCATAGAGATTTTTAAGAGAGTATTTTTGTACCAAAATAAAGGTATGTATAAATATTCAGCCTATTCAGTAAGATTCCCAGGTAAAAGTCTAAGTTAATTGGGTTATAATTGAAAACGGAAACTAATTTTTATAGAATTTATTTTATAATATAAGTTATTAATTTGTAAATTATTTACAGTTTATTCTCCAAGTTTACGCTATTCAATCTTTTGGTATTATCTTTTTTGTTGAAAGAGATAAATATAATGAAAATAGGAATCTTAATGTTTATTTAAAATACATAATAAATTAGTATTTTTTAATTTTGAGTTTTATTGACAATACCTTTTAGGGATTTAACTCTGTCTTTGTGTCTAGTCTTGTGACATAGTAGCCTGTTATTTAAAGTGTATTCATTAAGTTACGAATAGGACTAAAAAATTGAGCTAGCCTAGCCCTTTTATACTTCAAACTATAATGTAATTGTGGTTGTGCTTTGGTTATGGATGTCAGATATAGATATTGGCAAGCCTACCGCAGCTGTGCTTGTTTGGCGTAATAAACGATTCCACAACTTTAAGCTTTTTTCATATTCGGTTAAACAATCGGAATATAAAAATAGCTCCACACGTCTGGAATTGTCCCCGCGGGCCAATGGACTCTATAGGCCCTGAAGTACGGTTTCCGGGATAAGGCGAGGTCGACGGTGCATTTTAAAACCAAAGCCGGATTTCTGCTCGACAGGTCAACGGCTAACTTAAATTTCCTCTTATGGACCGGAAAAATGACCCCTTAGGGGCCGGAAAACCGTGTTTCAGGCGTAGCAATCACAACAGTGATATTTTTATGTACATTCTAAAACTTACACAATGAGCAAAAAATTTTTGGCTTGTTAAAATTTTCGGTTTGGGACCAGGAAAATGACCCCTAGAGGCCAGATAATCGTGTTTTAGACATAGCAATCACAACAGTGGGATTTTTATGTACTTTAAAATTTCGTAGCTTAGATTTTGCTTAACAGGTTTATGACCAAGTAAAAATTTCTGTTTGGGACAGGAAAAATTACCTCTTAGGGGCCAAAAATCGTGTATTAGAAGTAGCAATTACAACAGTAATATTTTAATGTACTTTTAATTTAGGTACCTTAAGCTATGCGCCAAAAGTTGGCTGTTGAGCACAATCTTAGCTTCAGAATTTAAAAGTACATAAAAATATCGCCGTTGTGACTGTTACGTCTAAAACATTCTCCGGCCCCTAGAAGGTCATTTTCCCGGTCCCAAACTGGAAAGTCTTAACAGGGCAAAACTTCCGTATAGTGTAAGGTTCATAATTTAAATGTTCACTATTGTGATGGCTACGTCGGAAACACGATTTCCTGTCCCTAACGGATCATTTGTTCGGTCCCAAACCAGAAATTTTAGTTAGCCCGTCGAGCACAAATCCGGCTTTGGCGTACCCTCGATCTCGAAAACCGTATTTCAGGGCCTACTGAGACCATTTTCGGCCCGTAGGTCCATTTCTTGACGTGAAGGGCCATTTCTGAGCTCGAGAAGGGATTTAGCGTCGGAAAATACATGGAGATACATATGTCTAACCCTTAGGTATGAACCTTCTTTTTTTCTGTGGGGCTGTGTTATAATTAAAAAGTTGTGTATATTCTTTGTACAACAAATGTCTAATAAGAGGGTTTTGCTCTATATGACCCTGCAACAGCAGCCTAAAGTAATAATTTTAAAGTTGATATAAAGTTGTAAATAGCGTTACCGAGCAACTACTAATATCTAATTTACATTTTTAAAACAGATACAGAATAACTAATAAAATTGAATTACCATAAAAAAATATAAATATTCTATTAATAAAAGTAATGCACGCCACTTCTAACCCCAACTAGCTTTCCCATATACGTTTACGTACCTCGCTGCCTCAACGCAATATTATGCATGTTTCACTTTTTATTTTAGAAAATTGGCTCGGCAACATCTGGATACATATTGGGGATGGCTTGTTTACATGCTGCAGACTATTGCTTTTTATTGAAATATATTCAATTTAGCTGATTTTTTTATATATCAGCTTATAAATATATAAAGAGATTAATAATAACCAAAATGTAAATATTTTTGGGCTCAGTTACTTCTATTAACAACTAGATTGAGCCTTAAAAATGTAAACTAAGTATAGTGTAAAAAAACTAAAAAAAACATCATTAATAGCATAATATTGTAAAAAGTATTTTAAATTTTTTAGATCTATGTTTTTAAAAAGCGTATTTTTAGTTTTTTAAAGCTTTCAGAAAACAGCGAGCGAAACGGGACGTTAGCGGGTCATGAAAGCGTCGACTGCTAGACAAGGATTCAATGGAATACAACGTGTTCCAATGCGTCAATGCGCCCACAACGAGCTAACGTCACGTCGCGCTTACTGTTTGCCGGAAGCTTTAACTATATTTATTTTTCACTCTTTAGCTTGATGTTGAACCATAAAGGCGTGATTTTTAGTTTTTTTAACTATATTAATTTTCCAATTGTAGATTAATTCATTGTAAAAAAAAGCGTAAACGGGATTAGAACCCACGACCGGGAAGCGTCATCGAAGACCTACACCTTAGCCTGTCCAGCCATCTAACGCAGTTAAAGTGGTGGAATATACCAACAGTTATAGGCCACTGGCTCTTGGTCCTAAAGAGAGTTACATGGAAACATAGAAACATAAAAACATAAAAACATAGAAACATCATTATATCAAACATACAAACATACGTGAAGCTAATAAAAGCATTAAAAACAAAAAACAATTAAATTATCTCGTAGATAAGACTACTCTGGTGAGTATGAGAAATAATTACATTCGCTATAAATCGCTGACGATTATTTTATTAAGAAGATTTTTATTAAAAAATTAGGAAAAAACTTTATATGAACATATGTCCTAAACGTCCAGTTTTTGGAAATACGGGGTGTTCAAATTTTTTAAAAAAAGGTTTTTTTTATAATAACTTTTACAACCATTCAAATATTTTTAAAAAATTTGATCGACGCATCCTTTGCACCAGAAAATATTTTTGGCATACAAGAAAAAAATTACAGTGTAGGGTTAAGGGTAAACATTTGAATTTAAAAAAAATTCTAAAATAAAAATTATTTTTTAAATCCCCATTTAGTATGGAACAAATTTGATCTACTGACATTTTTTTATAATGTACGGTTTTCACGTAAATCAGTAGAAATCATTTTTTGGCATGGTCAGTTTGTATCCTGATAAAATTTGACATTAAAAAGTAACTTTTATTATTTATTCTTTAATAAGATAAAAATTTGACCATGCCGAGAAATGGTTTCTATTTATTTACGTGAAAACCGTACATCAACCAATAAAGTCGGGAGATAAAATTTGTTCTTAACTTAATGGGGATTTAAAAAAAGATTTGTATTTTTAGAAAAATGCAGTGACATACTATTTTTTAACTTCTTATGGACGATACTGGCTAAATTTTTTTTATTGTATGCCAAAAAATGTCTTCTGAGGCAAAGGGTGCGCCTACCAAATGCTTTAAAAATATCTGAATGGATATAAAAGTTATTATAAAAAAAACATATATAAAAAAAATTAACACCCCGTAGTTCAAAAACTAAGACGTTTAGGACATATGTTCATATGAAGTTTTTTCTTATTTTTTAATAAAAGTTCCTATAAACGGATGTCGCTGCTTGAAATGCGAATATGCATACAAACTGTCAAAAAATTGTCGAATCTCATCCTCGTCGCTTGTACACCGACCCATGTTCGAAAAGCCTTATTGTCACGAAACCATAAGGCGGTATAGAGAGGGTTTTTGACGATAATTTTTTCTCAGAAAACTATCAAACACAGCAGTAATATACCAAAAGCAAACGAAATTAACTATTAAGATAAGATTATCCTATTTAAATTTATTGCAAAGATCACTCGGAGCAGTGCTAATCTAATCAGATATAGCATTCGTACTCTACTTCTAGCATTACCATTAGAGCGCTTTTGCTTTAGCAAGGTTTTTTGTCTGGATAGCGGCTGGCAGTCCTGTCCACTTTGAGGCCATCTATATACATATATTTAAACTTGTAGATGTAAAATGTATTTACCAAAAAGAAATAATAAACAATTTTGAAATTGAATAGAATTGAAACAATAAGGCTGGCCAGTAATTAACATATTTTGGGTATCAGACTGGGCGGGTTTCTTGACTGTAAAACTAACCATTTTTAACACACTGTTTAAAAATTGTATGTAAAACGTTTTGTTAAACTTGAATACTGAGAGACCGAATAAGTGGAGACTTGGATACAATCGGCGAAAACATCTGTTGGCCGACCATATCTTGAATATTGCACATCGGTCGGCCAACTTGCTGTAAACGCCGCGGCAGCATCGGTCGGCATTTTGATCAAAGGAATCGGCAAGTTGCCTGTTTTAGCCACGTACAGACTTGGATACAATCGGCGAAAACATTTGTTGGCCGACTGTATCTTAAATGTTGCACATCGGTCGGCCGACTTTCTGCAAACGCCGCAGCAACATCGGTCGGTATTTTGATCAAAGAAATCGGCGAGTCGCCTGTTTTGCTTTAATATGGAAAACATCGGCAGGTTTGTGCGACCGCAGATACACCAATTTTGAAGCAATTCTCATTCAGACGTGTGTCATATACATGTTAAAAAGGTAAATTGGCCAGTAAAGCAACAACAAAGCAGGACCGATGCACAGAGCGTTAAAAGGTAGGGATTTTAAAACAAAAATCCTATTGGTCTTATTACACTTAAATAGGTCTGTAATTAATAATTAAATTGGGTACAATGCTTTAATTGGGACAAATTATCGAGGTCGAGTAAATTTTGGGTAAAGGGCTGTCATTTAAACTTCTTTTAGCATAAAACTAATATATGTCATGTGACCTAGTACCAAGTGGACACTAGGATTTTTTTTAATTTAAAGAGGGGTCATATACCACTCGTTTTAGAGAATATTTGATTCTTTACTTAACCGTACTTGGTTTTTAAAAATTCCAGACTTAGAACCGTTTTAAATTTGACTTAAGTAGTGTAAAAGCAATGCGGTTTTAATGGCATGGGCTTGTAAGTCAGAAACGGCCGGGCCGATTAAAAAAAAAAGAAAGTGGCGTTAAGTAAAGAATTAGAGGACCTTTAAAACGAGGTTTCCCTTTCCATTTAAAAATAAAAGTTGCTAGTTGCGTAACCATAACAGTAGGCCACGTGATCGGAATCGTTTAATGCCAAAAAGTAGTTTAAGTGACACACCCTTTTACCCAAATTTTTATCCACGATATCGATATCACTTGTCCCACATATCAAAGTTAAAGGGAGGTGGGCTTTTAATATCCTCACTGTACATATTTATAATATACATTTAAGTTGTTATAAAAATCTCTATTTTGGCATTTTGGCTTCCACACATATCGACGCACTTTGTGGGTGTCCACACACTTGTTTAGATGTCAGATTATTTATTTTAATCTCTACCTGTTTTTCACATAATGCAAAATTGAACCTTTTCATAGCTGATACCGTTAGGTTTATAAGGTTAATTTTGTTGATTTTGTAAGCGATTTATTTTGTCGAAAACTGAAAAAGAAACTTAATTTTTGCATCAAAATATAAGAATCTTCATATTTATAAAGAGATCTTTATTAAAAACATAGAGACAAAATTATTCAATTGCCGTCATAACTCCTTCCCGTAGAGGTCTCTGCCACCACGCTTTCGGCGATTTTCATTTAGCCAAACTAGTGGACGCGAAACACTAATATCTGGCAAATGTTGGCCAACTTTATTTTGCTCAAGTAGTTTAAAGCTCATTACAAACCTGCCATTTCCATATTTAATGGAGAAACAGGCGTCTACCGATTCCTTGGATGAAAACGCCGACGAATGTTGCCTTGGCGTTTGCAAAGTCAGCCGACCAATGTACAACATTCAAAATTGATGGACCAACAAATGTTTTCGCCGTTGTATCCAAAAGCTGTACGTGGCTTACCCTTACACAGAAATTCTGCGTAATTTCATAGAGACCAGCTATTGTTACAAAGTGAAAAAAATAAATTTATTCTACAATTTAAACAGGGTAGCTCCTCCCCAAAGGTGTGCTCTGTTCCGAGTGGTTAAATAGATAAGAATATACAGGCTGTTACAAATTCCAGGGGCCACTGTGGGTTTTGGAAAATTTTGTAAATAAAAAAGTGTGATGTATTATTGGATTTAAAAATTAAAATACGAGTTTATTAAGTAATAAACCCAATATTTTGCCCATTTAAAAGCAAAGTAAATTCTGGCTCCGTATACAAGGGCGATCATAAAAAGCAATAATATATTCACCAGAAATTGTCGTGCGCGTCAGATAAAGATACGATAAGTTAATTACATGCTAAAAAGTGTATATTCCACTAATCTAACAATTTGAGGGTGACGTAAAGAAAGCGGAGGCCTACAAAGTTGTAAGAAACAAATAATTTTGACATGCTCAAGCGTGGTTATTATTATTTTTTTAAGCAAATGATTCAAGGATAAGGAAAAATGTATAATTCAATACGATTTAAGCGATTTCCACAAGCCGAAATAATAAACATTTTTTGACATACTAGAGCCGCCTAACGCCCCGATAAAAAGGTATACATTATAAAACATTTTTTCTTCTTATCTTCTAAGCTTTGCAACCCAATAAGTCTCTATGACGCTCCAGTAACTGCAAGTTTAGCAACTTGGGCTCCCCTACTATACGTCTGTTAACAAAATGGCTGTCATTATGAACACTTATTAAAATAATAAAACATGCTTTTACAGTAGTTTCTTATTTGCTTATCTGATCACTTAATTAATTATTATTTTTTAACTATTCTGTGTATTTTATAATTTCTTTAAATTTAAAGCTAGTATTTTACTTTTTCCCAACTTTTTACGATCAATTAAGAGCATTTTTCATAAGCTTTTCATAAAGGTGTCACATAGGGGTGGTTGCCATTAATGCCATTTAAGTGATAGCTCAAAGGATTGATAAAGATGTGTTAAAACATAGGTTATATTATATATTTTCTCGATTATATAGAAACGGTTTTTTTTAAATTTTTTCCTTGGTCTAGAAAACAGGCCCATACGAAGGATAGGACTTAAGGGGGAAGGGGGATGGAGGGAGAGTCACATAAAAACAAGTTTTTTAACGTAAAAAAATTTAAAGGGAAAAAAAGGTTTTCAAAACCAATTAACAATGTAACACCTTCATCAACCTGAAAAAAATTAAGGAGCAAAAAAATAACGAAGGCCCTTACGTATCTTATCGTTCCTTTACTATTTTTGACTTTGAAGGGAAGCAAAGGTAGCCAGATAAGACCCTATTTACTTACTTCTGCAGAACAAGCCAATTCAGAAGAGGGGGGAGCAATTGCCCTCATTGCCCCCCTACGTACGGCCCTGTTAGGAAATAAAGCTAATTTAAGTTTTAAAAAACGCACCATGTATTTAAATTTTTTATAACTGAAAATACAAGACCAAAGTAGACAGCAATGCGTCAGCGATACTGCAAAACCACGTTACTAACAAAAAATCAAAAATGAGGTTTTAGCGCTAGTAATTTGTCCACTTTATCAAGCACCTCTATGCAAAAAATATTTCAAATATTTTTCCAATATTCACAATATTTAACAAAACATATTACCCAACATTTTTATTTAAAAAATTTTATGGCCGAATCAAGTTTCTGTCATTTATAATACACAATACAATTTGGCGTTGCTATTAATATACCTACAGTACACAGTGTGTTCCAGGATAAGTGGTACAACAGGACAAATGGACCAAATTTACTTGAAATTCAAATTAACATTTTGGAAAAACTGGTCGCTTGGTCTAAAACTAAGAAATACGAAACTTAACCGATTGGTAACAAACAGGGCGAGGTATAATTAAAAATAGGAAAATCACCTAGAGTAAAGTACTTTTATTAAAAAACATTTTTTTGCAAATATGTAAATGAAGAAAAAGCGTTTTTGGTAATTTTTTAACATGATATGTATTACATATTTGATACAATAAAGCAAATTTTTAAACAGTCCTTAGTTTTTTTTTAATTTTAATTTTTTTTCCCAGTAATTAGGTTTTAATGCGTAATGTAAAAAATTACGAATACTTAGTTTTTACTTTAATATTTTAACCAAAAATTTTGACATTAAAATAAATTCTTTTCAACATTTACTAAAACAATTTTGTTTAAAAAAACAATAATACTCTAAATAGGGGCTTTTGTTATATTTTTTATAAATAAATATTAAGGAAGACGTCATTTTATTTTAGAGTATTAGTAGAAGTTCAAAGTTTTTAAATATATTTTTTTTGTTTTAATTTTTAAAGAAATCTTAATACAGTTTTAGAAAAGCATTTCATTTTTTCTTTAAACTTCTTTATCAAATTTAATATTAAAATTAGTGTCCCTTATAAGCTTTCGAATTTGCGAGCATACAATGTGTTTGGGGGCGATGTTAGCCTCCTTTTTAGTATTTTAATAGGGTTGCACTAGATACAAGTTTATCGCTTGAAACCTCTTCACCATATTATTATATACATCACTATCACGGCCTAGCAGCTTTGTAGTATCGTAAATTAAGTAAAATATAAAATGTAGGAAAATCAAAATGGTTTGACTCACCTTTGGTTTGGAAAGTGGAAAATAGGAAACCCGGATGGCGGGCGCGTGCAATTCGGTACACAGTTGAATTTCGTCTCTTACCTCCTTTCCCTTATAAATTTCTTCCAAGCGCCGTCGTACTGTGACGTATATGGTACTTCGCGTACGGCCGGAAAGTGTAGGTACGAGGGTTGGTAAGAAAGTAGGAGAATTATGGAATGGGAAAGGTGGGTCGAGAAAATTTGTATTTGTATTAAGTATTAAAAAAGATAAATTTATAAAACCACGTATTCTGAATGCATATATCAACTAAAATTAAAATTTATAAGAATAATTTTGAAAGTACATAAGTAAAATTTAATTGTAAATAAAATAATTAATTTAATCAATATTTACAGCAGGTGAGGACGAAACACAATGAAACCTTTAAAATGCTGAAGTAGATACTTAAAAGTATTTCTATTCATGGACCAAGAGTACATCGTAAACATCGAATCCGATTGGACGAATCGCATTGAACCTAATACTGTACCCTTAGTCGTAGAATTTATTGGATGCAGATAATCCGGTTCTAGATATTTTTTTTTTTTTTAATTTGACAAAGAAAAGTATATACAATGACAAAGAGAAACATAAAAATAAACCTTACTTTTGTAGTAATTTCAAAAAATAATACAAAATAATAATGCAAACCACTAAACAAACAATATCACAATATTTTAGCAAATATTTAAGATAATTTTTTTTTCCAAATATTTCGTTTCTACGCCTATCAGCTGTTTAATTTAAATGTAATTTTTTAAACATTTTTCACAACCATGAATATCATACAAATATGACCTTCGATCGGACTGAATTCAATTCAAATCGCTTGAAAAACAAGATTGACTTATGGGGTTCAATCCAATCCCTTATTTAATCTGAAACGTGTATATCGCAATTTTTTGTCGGAATAAGTTTTATCCGATCGGTTAAATTGGATTCAATATAACGATTTACCCTTAGTCATGGTCTTCATAAACATTTTAAAGGACCCAGATTTATAGGGTTTAAAGGTAGAATATTTTCTTTACAATCAACCAATGATACCCAATTCCAACTTTATATTTCTATAAGTCTCTTTTATCTTTGTCTCGTAATTTTATTTAACAAATGCCATTGTTTCAATATCTAGACCCCAGAAGGTAAACCTTTGATTTAAAGAGTTCTAATTGTCAAACAAGGTTATTTTATTTACAATGAGTGAGAAAATAAGGTATTGTTGTGGAGCTAGTGGTACATGAAGATGAGTTGGAGTGGTTATTCGATGGGCGCTCTTAATTTTGTAAAAACACCGTAAGTCAGTAAACTTTACTAATAGAAATTGTTTTTGCGCCCACAAGTAACATCTGTACAGAATCAAGCAGTATTTATGCAAGATCGCAAAAATCTAAAATTATTATTAATCAATCAATGAGTACACATATTTATTAATTAAAAATTACATAAAAATACAATTACTGAGAAATACGTCAATAATAATAAAAAGAAAGTAACAAACAAATAAAAAATTATTATAAGACAAAAGGCTTTTACACAAAATTTTGATTTGATGCAATAAATTAAAAGCAGATATTTAATTAACACCCTTAATGCTTCATGTTTGTCATATGTTCATTTAAAGAAGTAATTCGTTGCAGACCACTGTAATTACCTGTTTTATTTAATAACGATACTTAGCTACTTCTTATTCAAAATATTTTTCTATAATATAAATAATTTTCAAATTAGAAATTCATTCGTTTCATATGGACCCTCTAATTGCTTGGATTCCGTGAATAACTGGCAAAATTTAGATCGCGAAATGCATGCAAATTCAGTTCTACCTTATCGCCTTTGGTATTTTGAATTTTAAGTTAAAAGTTATAGCTTTTGAGAAATTTATCTTAATAATAACAATTTATTATTCATGTTTTTCAAAAATTACGGTTATACAGTGTAATTTTATGAAATTTTAAACGGTAAATAATAATTTATTTTATACGTCACCCATACAAAATGGATGTACACGTCACAATATTTAAATCTGTAAAAAAATTATTAAAAAAAAACGATATCTACAACAAAAAAATACACATTTTAGAATATATTCCACAAAGAGAAACAATTACAAAACAACTTCAAAACTTACCTATAATAGTCTGACATGTATTCATCAACCAATAAGTAACATTTTTGATGGAAAAATATTCGGCTAGGTGGAGGTTTCGGCTACCGTTTAAAAATCCCGTAGTTTTTGAATTTCCCGCGGAATAATGTATACACCGTTGCGGCGTCATAGATACAGTGCCATTGTACTATTTAAAGGTGGTCTAATGCGTGGTGTTTTGGTGAAAAAGAAAATTGTTTATTTTTATGGTCAAGGTATGTATTTTTATACGCTATTTAGTCCTTTGTGTACATTTTATTTTTACTGTAATTTATCATTAGATTTGCATCATAATCTATGCTGGTAACTTAGGAGTTGGTAATTACATAGATCTAACCTAAAAATTGTAGCGTTGTTAATAAAATTTAATTCTTGTGTTCAGGTGTACCTTGGGGAACGTTCGGCCACCAACATGTGGGGAGCCTTCGGCTGGCCGAATCCTCCACCTGGGGTGTTTTTATCCGCATTTGTAAAAATAAAAAAATTGTCTATGCGCATGTAGCTTTCAAACCAGTAAATCCAATTCAATGCAGATGTTTTTCGTTGATAGCCTGTATGTCAGAGGGTTTTCTGGGCTATTTTTGGCGGTTTTAACTATTTTGAGTTTTACTTGTTTTAGATGCCGAGAAACTATCAGAGAAAAACTGACAGGGAAGTTGACGAGAAACGAATGCAAAATGCAATATGCGCATATCTAAAAGGAGAAGTTGGCCTTAATGAAAGTGCCCGAAGGTATAATGTTAAAAGGACCACGTTACAATCTCGTGTAAAAACTCTGCTTAGAAAGAAAGATAAGGAAGATATCTTACAACATATGGAAGATTCAGGCAACGACAGTGCAGAAGATTCAAATTTAGTAAAATATGGAAATAAATACAAAACATCCCAAGTATTTTCCTTAGACGAAGAAAAAGAATTTGCTTCGTACCTTAAGCATTGCTCAAACTTAAACTATGGTCTTACCTATCATCAAATTCAGAAACTCGCTTTTCAGTATGCAAGAAGTCTTCCAGGCCACCGAATTCCAAAAACATGGGAAGAAAGAAACATTGCTGGTAACAAATTTTGAAATTAAAGAACCCAATGTAGATAAAATTAACTTTTGGCAATTATTTTTATATTTTAGGAGATGAGTGGAGAAAAGGATTTATGAAAAGAAATCAAGACCTGTCTCTGAGAAAACCTGAGAGCACCAGTCTTATGAGAGGAACGGGTTTTAATAAAGAACGTGTTAACGAATTTTTGACAATTTGGGTATTATTATGGAAAAGTATCAATTCAAGCCCGAGCAAATCTTTAACTTGGATGAAACAGGCGTTTCTACTGTACTCAGGCCAGTTAAAGTTGTTAGTACCAAGGGAAAAAACAAGTAGGCCAGGTTGCAAGCGCTGAACGTGGCGAGAACGTTACTTTGGTAGGCATTATAAATGCTGTTGGAACATATCTTCCTCCAGTGTATATATTTCCGAGGGTTCGAAATATTGAGGAATATCTAACTAATGGACTTACTTCCAGCTTAGCTCTAGGCAACAAATCAGGTTGGATGACGTCAGATTTGTTTATTGAGGTCCTTCGACATATTGTTCGTCATACCAGATGTTCAAGAGAGAATAAAATTTTGCTTCTTATTGACAACCATGACAGTCATACTTCTATTGACGCAATCCTCTTTTGCAGAGAAAATGGCATTGTATTGTTGTCATTTCCCCCGCATACCACACACAAAATGCAACCACTAGATGTTGGGGTTTATGGACCATTTAAGGCTAAGTTAGTGATTGCTCAAAATGACTGGCTGTTATCTAATCCCGGGAAAGTAATTACTGTGAGACAGATTGCTCCACTGAGTAAAACAGCTTTCATAAATTCATTTACCCCAAACAATATTATAAATTCATTTAAAAGTACGGGCATTTGTCCGTTTAATAGGCAGATTTTTACTGACAGTGACTTCACACCTAGTTCAGTATCTGATAAGCCAATTTCAGATGATAAAATTCCAGAATTAAATAATCCAAGCTCATCAGTTTTTGATATACAACCTTCTACCTCCCATTCTGTTGTAAATAATAATAAAATTTCATGCACCAGTGACAATCAACTCTTATCGAATACATTAAGTAATAACAGCTCAGTGCTAGAAGCTAGGAACAATCCTGAACATACCAGCATTCTGGAAAAAATAAGACCATTCCCAAAAGTTGATGGCACTGCAAACAAAAAAAGGAAAAGAAAAATAGAATCTAAATCGAAAATTTACACCAGTACTCCAGAATTGCAGATAAAACAAAATGCATTCCTTGAAAAACAACGAAAGAAAAGAGCTGCTGAAACCAAAGTAAAAAAGAAAATTATGAGTGACTCATCATCCAGCGAATCAGATGTTTCTGTTTTAATAAACGATTACTCGGAAGATGATGAATCATCTTCTTCCTTAAAAATGTTAAACGATGAAGAAATATTTGCTGTTGGGGATTTTTGCTCATTAGATTTAGCAAGAAAAAGAGCTATTGCTACTATATTGGTCAGATTATTAAGCTGGGGGAAGAGGTAACTGTATCATTTTTAAGAAGGCGGGAAAAGTCAACAAGTTTTTATTTTCCAAGTGTGGTTGATATTGGTGATGTATTGCGAGAAGATATAGTAGCTAAATTGAGCATACTAAGTAGAACAGGTACCACTAGAACATTATCTTCATTTCGTTTTAATTATAAGTTTGATGATTATGATTTAAGATAGGTCTAAAACGAAAATGATACCTAATAAATATTTTTTAATGTTTTTCTTTTTTACAAAAATGCTTAGAAAGAGTGTTTTTAGTTTTGCAAATATATTTTTGTTGTATGTTTTCTTAAAATTGTTAATAAATTGATTGTGCCGAAACCTCCCCAGCTAATTTTTTTTCTCGGCCGAAACCTCCACACATCGGGGAGCATTCAGCCAAAAGGTATGATTTTATAAATAAATAAAGTAAAAATATTTAAGAAATAGTTAAAACAAATTTAAACATGTATTTAGAAAAAAGAAATATGCAGTTACATTATGCATTTCATAACAAGCTAATAAAAGAAAAAATACCTGCATTATTTCAAAATATATAAAAAAAAGCCGAATGCTCCACCCTCTCCCTATTTATATTTATTAAATAATACATTTTTAATTTCATTTTGGTATTTATTAAAAAAAAATTTACGACTATTTTTGAGAATTTTTTTATAGATGCTTAATCTATAATTTTCCAAACTAAAAGAGGAAGCATTTTAGTGGAGTAGTTATGAAAACAAGAACTTTTCTGAAACCTCTCCGAATTTCCCTTTATATACAATGGGATTTTAATTATTTACAAACAGGGCAGTAAAAATATTTATTTTTTTTACTAAATGTAGGTTTACAACTAGTTCTAAAGTTAAGTCGAAATGTTAGACTAATGTTTTTTTCTGGTTTATAAATACTCTCTCACTATCTACGCGGTTGCCCCACAACACAATATTGTTGTAGTTAAGATGACAGTAAACCATAGAGTAGTACAAAGTTAGCAAAGTATTTTCCGTATACGTGTTGTGTGGTCGCGTTTTCATACCATCTACTCTACGTGGTAGTCCCATTTACAAAATGAATCCAGGTGCAGGCTAAGGAACTTTAACTTTTAGACTCTTGTATATTTTCTATGGTAGGTAATTTTGTTCTTTCTTTGAGAACTTCGAAAACATTCTTTAAATTTCCGAATTGTTGACTGAATTTTGGATTTAACGAGGGCTTTAAGTTCCTCAGAGGACCGCGATGAGACCACAAATGAGGTATCATCCGCAAAACATAATAACTATACCGTTGGATATAGATTCTGGTACCTCGTTAACAAGATTAAAATATTACTGGTCCCAGCATTGAAGGTTGTCTCCTCCGTGGCGCAGTGGACAGAGCTTTGATCTTCGGAGCCAGAGGTCGACGGTTCGATTCCCAGTGGAGGAGACATATTTAGGTAGAAGTTATTTGAAAAATGACGACCGTGGTAGCACTACCGCGTTGTCTAAAAGGTACTGTGAAATGCATAACTGCATGTTTCAGTGCTTGGACAACGTTACGGAACAGGGGGAACGGTGGGTTAAACATCTAATAACCCGACACCCAAGGTACTCTGGTATTTAGGTATATGCCTTCGTGGGATGTCAAAAAGATAAAAAAACAGCTAAGTTGGAACCGTTGGAACGTTGGATCGAATCTGATCTATGATTACCAAATTAATTACTTAAAGTTATCTCAGTAATTGTTAAAAAATAATTTACAAAAAATTAGCTACCTCTCTTGGTTCGGTTATTTCTGTACCACTATCAATAATTTCTATTTTATTTGTTTTTTGTTTTTCTACCTAGATCTGTGTTTATTTACTTTCAAACCGCTTTTTGTTTATTGTTATTATGATTTATGATTGTGCTATTATGTTCTTTTTAGCCATTTTGACCAATCGGTAATATCTTTTTTTTGCATTTTTGTAATTGTTAGATTGTTATCCTGATCAAAAGCATGATTACGTAACCAATATAGGTTTTTAAACTCCTCTAGCCTAATATTTCTGGGGGAAACGTATTCTTTTTGTTTTTAGTCCCCAAATTATCTAATTGTTTTGTTTTAACTGGGCAATTAGCCTCTATCGCCCATATAATGGTGTTAATAATTTCACTATATAAAAAATTTACATTAGGGCTCACTGTGTATAAATATTCAAAATAAATATTTTTAAAGAACTGTTTTAGTATCTCAATATTTAATTTCGAGAAGCTTCTTTATGCCTAAATATTGCTATATTTATTATTACGATTAGAATTGTAATAGTTTATTATAAACTGTGTAAAATTGCTAAGTTTAAAATACTTAGCTTAAGGCAGCGTATTTTACAAAAATATTTAAAGGTATTAAATTTTATGTTAAAATTTGCTTCCTCCTGCCCATTTTTTAAGTTGTAATGCGTAATGTCAAAAATTTACCATTGCTGCTTATATTATTAAATTATTTGTTACAGCAAGCTACTTTAAACTTAAAGAATATAATAAGGGTTAAACGATCTTTAAAATTAGATATCAACATTATCTTTTGGCCAGGGTGTGATTAACCATTAAATTTTTGGAGTTAGTCACACCCTCGAATAATACTTTATAGATAATATTAATAATATATATAAAAACGTCTTTTATTTATATTTTCCTATTACTATTTACAATATAAACATTCTTTATAAGCTTTATGGTGACAACACTGAGCGAAATTTAGCTCTAGGTACAGGTACCAGCTATTCTTACATTAACCCAGTGCTAACACCACATATCTCAAAATAAATTAAGCATAAGAAACTAACTTTTAAAACATATAGAAATAATTATTACAAATAAGAAAATCGGTAAAAACACTAATACAAATTAAAAAGTTAAACTAATTAAGAAATATTTAAAACAAAAAGATTAATGACGTTCACATTAGTTATGAAAAAGAAACTGTTTGAATAACTCATTAAAGGTTTCACTCCTACAAAAGCTCATATCATCGGTTAAGTTATTATATGTTATGACTGCTTTGTAGAAAAAAACACCTCTCAAAAGTGGACGTGCTGTGTTTTGGAATGGACAACATATCACAAAATCTAGTGTTAAGAGCATGAGTCTCACTTCTGAAATGCAGCTTATCCCTCAAATAAGGAGGTTTTCTTGTGGTTATGATTTCCTTAACAAAACCGGCAAATTGTAACTTTCTCCTGTTGGCCATGTCCATCCATCCTAGCTTGACTATTCTAGCTGACCGATGATCAAACCTACGGAGATCAAAGACATAGCGACAGCAACTGTTTTAAACTTTTTAAATACGTTTTTGGTTTTTTAAATCCAGGAATGGGCTATAGACATAACTAAAATAAATTAAAAATGGCAACACAAGGGCCTTTGCCAAAAACACTTTTAGTTTTTTAGACAACAACCCTCGATTACTATATAACAGTTTTAGGTTCATGAAAGCTTTTGTAGCAAACTAGTAACGTGAGTGCTGAATGTCAACCAAGAGTCTTAATGTAATCCCAGCGATCTTACAGAAGTTTTTGCGGGTAATAGGCTGTCAATATTCTATACTTTCATGGATTTATCAACTTCACATGCCTTTCTACCTTATGCTTTGCTGACATATTTGCTAATGTATCTAAATCTTTATTAACATACTGTCGAAGCTCGGTCAGATAGGACCGTATAAAATACACGGTTTCTTCAGAAAACCCATAAAAGCGAAGCTTGGCGCAAAGCAGTTCATGATTGATTGTGTCGAAAGCCTTAGAGTAGTCTAGCAAGACCAGAGCTGAGATCCGACCCCTATCCAAATTCCCACCAATTGAGTCTACAACCTCTTACATAACTGCAAAAGTTTCGTTACCATCACGAAAACCCGACTGATTATCAGGCAAAATTTTGAATTTTTCCGAGTAAGCGGTCATCTGCTTGCATACAATGTTTTCTAGTATTTTAGGTAGGGCTGGCACCTTACTAATCGGCCGAAGATCGGAATCTTTAATCCCCTTAGTTTAAAATAACTTGCTTATACAGGTAATTTATTGTTATATGCCGTCTAGAAAATATTCGGATTTTTTTCCAATTTTATTATACCTATTTTCTTTTCGAAACATTCTCAGACAAAAGTAATGTATCGAGTACATTGTGCCGACAGTAGGCTATGAATAAAATCGTATGACAACGGTATCTAACAAATATTGTTGATTATAAACAGGCGTGAGTTTTGTAAAATAATGCCGCAAGTAGAAAAAAGATGGTGAAATATCGTGCCGTTCAATACTTTGTTTTTCAGTTTGTCGACATTTTGAAGAAAAAAATCATCATGCTCACGTGCCCAAATCTCAGTTAATATTACTTTTGGGTGAAATTATTTAAATAGAGTATTTTTGAAAATTATATAGGTGTCTATAATCTATTAAAAAATAACACCTATAAAAATATCACTGCTTTTCTAAATTTTGTATTTTAATGACTTCTTATAAATTATGTTTAATTCGAATATTATCCCTCTCATAACAAAAAGTTAAATCCGCCCTTGAAAAAAAAATAGAAAGAAACTGGGTGTACTGGCAAAAAATATTTTTTAAATTGTTTGATCTAGTCGTTAAAAAACAAAAAAAATATTTTATTTTGACCTAAACAAATAAAGGATATTTAAATAAAGCTAGTTTGGTGAATAAAATGGTACATTAAAACTTCCTAAAAAATAAATATCGTAAATAAATGGCGAATTTACTGTTTTAAAAATACATGCTTCAAACTTTGTATTCGGGGCTTAAATTCCAATCACTTTTTATTCTTAAAGCTTTTTTTTATATTTTGTGATCTAACCCCATTATTTGTAATTTCAACTTGTTTCTTTTTCTTTGTTGTTTCTGTTTAAAGCTGCTACATCAATAATGCCCCATTTCCCAGAATTTAATTTTTGCAACAAAAAAATTTATAGACCACGTCAAAATAGGTGTACTAATAAGGTTTTAGCAAAGTATTAAGAAAAAATAACTAAGGGAGCAACCGCCGTCTATTTGTTTTTCCTTATAACAAATTTTCGTTTTTACCTAGTAAAATATACCGGCACACATGCAAAAAAAGTTTGATGTGCACCGGACGCGACCTCTCCACAAGTATGTTTCTCGACCCCTAAATCCGAATTTTAAGTCAGTTTAGGCCATTCGGGTCCCAATTTCTGGTGAATTGCAAAAAACTGTAAAAAATGGGTAAACATTTTCGCTATTTCTTACGTTTTTTTGCAATTTACTCAAAATTGTCAGTGGACGCGACCTAGCTGGCATGTTTTTTCGACCCGCTGAATCCGAAATTTAATAATCAGTTAGGCCGTACACTCTCCAATTTTAAATAAATTGCAAAAACCGGTAAAAATTAGAGAAAATTTGCACCACTTTTTAGATTTTTTGCAATTTACTTGAAATTGGAACGCGTACGGCCTAAACTGACTTGAAATTCGGATTTAGAGGGTCGAAAAACATATCCGTAGATAGGTCACGTCCGGTGCACATCTTTTCTTGTGTGCCGGTGCTTTTAAAAAAATTGCAGTAAAAAAATACTCATGTTTTCCTTTACTTTTTACGGTAATATGTTTCTACAGTGTTCGCTTAAGTTGTCTTCATATCATATAACTTTTTTAATAATTAAAAAAATATATTATTTATAAAAAGTTTTGCATGATCTAAAACCTAAAATGCAATTATTAGATAATATTTTTTTCAGTAGTATACGAGGTATCTTAAAAAATAATTATTTTGTTTAAGAGGAAAGTACCCTTACTCTTAACAACTATAGATCGATATTATTATTAAGGAAAATGTTTAATGTACAAAAGTTTTTTCTTATGCCATAACATAACATTGCTATCACCTTTCTTAGACTTTGTATACCTTTTTATAAGGAATAACTTATTTTCGTAAAATTATTAATAAAAAAGTTTCTCATATGTAGGGGACTTAGGCGGACACACTGTAGGTAAAAACCTAAAATTTTATTTAAACCGAAATATGTATTTGTTTAAATGTAAAACACTTTTTGCTCTCAGAATTTTAAATTTTTTTAATAATACGTTATTTTTGAACATAAAAAGTTTCATAAATAATTTTTTAGGTTTATCTAAGTAGCCAGTCAGAGTTTTTAACTGCACCAATTCACCTGCACCATTAAATTTTTTACCTGTCTGGCCGACAACACGAATTTGCTCGATCTCCACCGATCAGGCGTCGCGATGCGCCAATGTTTACCACCGGCGGACGTCGGTTTTTCTTCAGTTTGCCGCAACGCGTCTCTTTGAAAGGACGCCACGCGCCGCGACGCCAGCAGTTACCGAAAGTACACGACTTTTAGCGCAAAATATAATTTCAGTTAAAAATTTTAAAAACTTAATTTAAATTTACTTCAAAGTTGACTTTTAGAACTTTCGTGATTTTAAGGGGTTTTTGTGAAAGTCCAAGGATTTTTTCTAGAAGGGGTAAGTTTAGGTTTTTCTTTGTTTAAATTTCAACTTTAATTTTATTGAAAATTTAAATATCTTCTATTGCTTTTAATTATAAGGGCAATTTTGTTGCTAACAAAATAAAAAAACTTTTTCCTAAATAATTATACAACAATATTTTTAACAATTTTGAGTGCTTAAAAATAGTGTTACCTTTATTGTACCATAAAAATTGTTTTTTTTTATATTTTACTTATATTTCTTAAACATTCTTGTCCCAGAAAATTTTCTGTTTAGTAAGTACAAAAATTTGTATGGACAAAATATTAAATGAAACAGTAATAGGGGTGAACTAACTTTATATTAAACACAACAACAAATAAAAATAATAGGCGAAAAAATCTGTATGTTTATTCGAAACCTGTAACCTTTTTATGTGTAAACATTTTAAAATTGTGCTTTATCTAAAATTGTTAAAGAAATAATGGCCAAATATTATAAAGGGTGATTAAAGGGGTAAAAACATAATTTTGAGAAATAAAAAAATATATTCAAAACTGCTTTACCAAATACCAAAGAAGCGAAATTAAAATGTCTATATATTTTCTTATATCGTTTTATTGCTGGTAAAAAAAGTGTTAAAAGATAATAAATAAAATATTTTATTTACTTTTTATTCGTCCCCAATATCAAGTTAAGTTAAAAGTTAAATGGCGTAAAAGAATCCCCAAAAGTAAATTTATTAGAAATTAGCTAAATTATACACCTATGGGATAATTGTTAGTTGGGTACGCGCTAATCTAAAAACTTTGTTCTTGGTTTCGGGGTATAACCAGCTGACCCTGTTCAGCCCTATTGACCCCTATGTAATTGCAAATTGTAAAAAAAAAAAAAAATTGCCGCCTCTATAACACAATGCGTTTTGGAAAACTGAGAGATTTAAATTTTTGAAGAGCAAACAACAAGGTCCTCACTTCTTAAAATTCACTGCTGTGTCTTTCATTGACCATTGCTTTTTTCCTTCGTACAACCTATTTTTAAAGAGCAAAAAAAATCACCACACTCAATTGACATTCTTTTCAAACATTTTATTTTCAACATTACCGCCCTTTATACCAAACCTTATAGCCTTTTTTTCGCCCCTGCAGCATTGCGCCCTTGTGCCTTGGACCGCTTGCACCACTCGGTAGGCACGGCCCTGATAACATTTTTTTTAAATTTTTATAGTGGCTTATCTTATAAACAAAGATTTATATTTCTAATCTGACAATCAACTTTTATATCCATGAAAATGTATATAAATTTTGGTGATTTCTTAAATTATTTTTATAGGGTAAACATAATTTGCCAAATAAAAATAATAACTTTTTATTAAGTTAAACAAATTAAATTATATTTAATTGACTTATCTGCGTTTTAAGTTTTTTTAACAATATTTTTTAAACTTATTATGATTAGTTTATTCTATGCATTACTTCTATTTGAAATAATGTATTCTTAAAAACTTTAAATAAACCATTTTTTATTATTTGGATTCTTTCAGTAAAATTGTTCTGAAAGGCATCAAAGTTATTCATTGTAGAAAAAAATTCTTAATATCATTACTACCTAATTTTTAATAAATGTTCAAAACATTAACATATTTTAAATACCTATAAGTACTTCTGTATACCTTTTATATACAGCGTGTCTACTTAAGTTTGCACCATATGGAAAACTTTTTTATCATTAATTTTACAAAAAAAGAAATATTTCCCTTAAAAAGTTTTGCATGGTTTAGAACCCAAAATTTAATCATCAGATATTAGTTTTTTGTAGTGGTACGAATACGAGGTATGTCAAAAAATATAAATTTTGCCCAAAGGGAAAGTACCTTTATTTTTCATAATATCGAAAATTTAAATAAAAAAAGGAGATGTTTAAAATTAAAATTAGCTTTTAAACATGCAAATATAAATTGGCTTATTTAAAAGAAAACACTTTTTGTAACTTTTTTTTGCGATAACGAGCTAGCATTTCTGTAACTTTTTGCGGTTTTAACATATCTTAAGCTTTCTTTACTATTACATTTTGAAATAAGTATGCACTAAATGTACAAACTTAAATATTCAGCGCTAATGCATAAAAAAATAAAAAAAAGTTTTTAATAAAAATAAACAAGTTTCCGTATTAAATGTTATTGTGTGTTATTTTTAATCCTTAACATATTTTCTTTAAAATTTTTATCGTTATTACGAAAAATAAAGTTAAGTAAGTACCTTTATTTTTCATGATATCAAAACCATTTGGTTGCTTTAAGTTTATTTGTAGATCTTTTCCTTTACTCACTTTTGACGTGTTCAACAAATTAAGTTTTTAGCAAAGTTAAAAACTATAGTTTAAAAAATTAAGAAAAACACTGAAAAATGTTTTTATATTTATATTAAATATTTTATTTTTGGAAACAATTTAGGTATTGGTTTAAACAATTATACCATTTATTCTTGTCCTTAGTGTTTACAGTGATAAAAACATTGTTGTTGTCCAAACAATAATCAGTTTTTGCAAAAAAATTATAATTAAAAATGGAATTTGCCAGATAATATCTGGAAAAATACGAAAATTTTACCTTACCAAAAATAATTAAAATTAGGTTTTCTTGGAATCTAAGAAATAATATACTACCAATAAGCTCAAATAAAGTAAACTACTATCCAATAGGAAGTAAAAAAATCCTATACTTAATTATTAAAAATACGTTATCTTTATATTTATAGCTTAGTTAAAAATTAAATATTTCTTTTTAAAGGGTTTAATAAGCTTTAATGTATTGTAGCGTCAAAAATTTGAAGATATAATTAGTGCAACTAGCCAATAAACTTCATGTAGTATAATAAAAATAAAAAAAAATGTTATAAATGCATTTTTCGATAATAATAATATTAATAATAATAAGCGCTTATTAATCATTTATACTTAAATGACTTTAAAAGGTCAAATGAACCTAAACCAACGTAAACTTTCAGGTCTAACATTTTAAACCTAATTGTTCTAAAACAAAAATATAAAAGCATAATAAATCACAATACTTTAAGTAAAATATATTTTATTGAAACCTAATCTATACATTAAGAAAATTAAAATATAAAAAAGTATACTGGGTTAGTAAAAAGTACCGCAACTTTTCAAATATCTTTAAAATCGCTCTAGTCACATTTGCCAAATTAAGTATATATAGTGTTTTGGACAGGTGAAATTAAATAGTGAAATCGTCACTGTTGTCAGATTTTTCAGTTTTGTGCTATATACAGGGTGTCCCGTAATTAATTGGACATAGGTTAATGTAAGATACCTGACATAAAAATAAAGCGTTTGAGCTCAATATCGCTTAGCAAAATGTTATTGGTTTTCGTTCTACAGGGTGTTAAAACTAATTTTTAACCAAACATTTAGTGAAATATCTGGGAATCCACCTGATAGATTAAAGTGAAATTTGGTGTACTTTTACTATTTGGGATGACAAGCACGAATATGATATCTATTTTGCCATTACCACTAGATGGCGCCACATACAATAACATTAATTGATTAAAATGGTCATAACTTTTTCACCTTCCTGTATGCACATTTGCGAGTGGAAATAATAAAACAGCATTTAATTTTGTTAAAAAGGTATACTTCTTTGATCTTCAAAAAGTAGACCGCTTCGAAATAAACCACTTTTTTATTAAATAATCGTCAGGAATTGTGGCAAAAAATTGTGGAAGGAGTAAATATCATCGGAGCCCAAGAAGAATCATTATTTGGAGTCAGGCAAAATTGAAATAAAAGAATAGGACAATGTGTTCTAGTGGATGGTGAACACTTTAAACATTTATTATAATTAATAGCCTTTTCTAACTTTATCGTTGTTAATTAAATTTTAGACTGTTCGTGCGCAACCTAATAAAAAGTCGTTTATTTCGAAAACGGTCTGCTTTTTGGAGATTAAAGAAGTTTACCATTTTTGACTAGAATTAAATGCTGTTTTATTATTTCCACTCGCAAATGTAGTTTTAACACCCTCTAGAATGAAAACCAATAACATTTTGCTAAGCGATACTGAGTTCAAACGCTTTATTTTCATGTTAGGTATCCTACATTAACCTATGTCCAATTAATTACGGGACACCCTGTAGATATTTTTTAGTTTTTTAAATAGAATTTACCATTTATTTTTATTGCATCAAATTAGACGGATCAAATTAGGTAAGTTTTTAAACTTTTGAAATTCTGTTTCTATTAGTTGTTGAGAAATGATACACTACACTTTCAGCGAAAAGTAATTTGGGGCCCAAATATCTTTAAAACCGCTAAAGCCATGTTTACACAATTTGATATTAAGGGGTTTATGACATGCCTTATTGATCAGTGATATTAGCGTTGTTTCCAAATTTTACTAAAATTGCGGTTTTGTAATATCGGTAACTGGTAAAGATTAAGTTTGGAAAATTTCGAATCCTACTAATGTTGGTACGTTTTTTACTGCAATTGAAATAAATTTGGAAATGTATTTAAAATACCAAAAATTCTTCACTTCTATTTACCCAGAAACCCATAAATGCCTACATTTTTAAACGCAGCTTAAGTGGTTTTAGAAATATTTGAGCGCACCTGAACTTATAACCTAAAATTTTATGTTGTCATATCTTAACAGCAAGTTAAAAGTTTTTTTATATGAAATACTATCATTATTTTGGCTTACTTTATCACCTCCATCGACGCCCTGTATATATTTTTTATTCCAATAATTAAAATTATGTAACTAAAAAAAAGATTTAAAAGTACCGTCCTTAAAAAGTAGATTTAAAAAAATACTAAGAGCAAGACGCATTTTCGTTGTTAATGTATAAAAGGGTGTTTACGCTTATAATACCACTAGTGCTAAATTTATTTGGGGAAATTTTTCAAGGCCACGAATATTTTGAAAATTATCCCGAGCCGCAGGCAAGAAAGAATTTTCTTTAAATATTCGTGGCTGAGAAGAAATTTCCCGGAATGATTTAAGCACTTGTGGTATTCGGTAAGAAAATTTCACACCAAGTTTGTTTTAAATAATATTTTTAAATTTAATGCTTGTAACTTTGACACGAGCTTTAAAATTTTACCATAAAATAAATATTTTCCATTTTACCAATTGTAGTTGCAAATATATGTAATTTTAGAGCTTATCATTGTTAATTCTTTTACATTAGTTATCACTTATATTACTACAGTTGGTAAAAATAGTTTATTTTAATTTTTTAGACCTATACCTTGCTGTCGTTCGCTCTTCAGTTATGTCTACTAAGTACTTCAGTCCTATGATATTATTTTATCAACTGTAGTTGTATAAAATTATCATTTAGGGTCTTAAAACCTTACATTATTTTATATTATGTCATGTCTGAAATACTACAACTAAAACAAAAAACATTTTTTTAATTATGTATGTGAATGACAGACATGACGTTAAAACATTTAATGATTATGTTAAAAAATTTCCACTATAATTTGCTCCAGGGTACCCCAGGCAGGAGAAAAAAAATCCGCCAAATACTTGTGTTGTCATGGTAATGCAACCAAAACTACACATTTGATTGGTCAAAAAACAGTGGTGTGGAATTTTTATTGTACACCAATTTAGGTAAATCAAATAGAACCACTTCGAACTAAGTTTCAGGTTATAGGGACTGAGCCGCCGCCCATGAAAACATAGGCTTGGGTTGTGCAACTCGAAACAACCAATTAAACATTTCGGTAAAACTGTAAATATGGAATATTTTATATAAAAAAAATAGTAATTTAATTGAGGAGAAAAAAAATGTCATCAAAAAAGAATATGAACTCAAAAGTGGATTGATAGAAGGACCATAAAGGTCAGTTGGTCCATTACGAGCTATTTCTACACAGTTGTGTGTTAGAAGGGCTAATATCTTAAAAACAAAAGAACATAGGATTTTGAAACTCATAGTGACTTAAAAAGTATATGTTTTATATAGCGTTAAGGACACTTAGCCACCAAATTCAGCAAATTGTAACATATAGCCCTATATTTCTAAGCCAGTGATGTGACGTACTGCGAAAGTACCTAAAGTTAAATTGTTATTAATTTATTCTCTTATTTTAATTTGATTTTGTTTGTAACTTGGTTTGTGTTATTCTAGAGACACTCATGTTAACGATAATTTTTTTATAGTTTCATTTTTGAATTACTTCATTGTTTGAGAAAAACAACACCACTGTTTTGCTTGCAAGGTATTTATCCATTTAGCTTGTCTAGCCTCGTCTACACAGGGCTAGTTACTGAATTAATAGCATTGCCATTGCCCATTTTGGAAAAAGGATAAAATTAGTAGTTAGTAGTTTACTTTTCTGTCGTTGCAACTGATACAAGTACTTGTACAAGTACCTATCTAATAAGGTTTCATTAGGTTAGTCCGGTTAGTTCTAAACAGCTAATCCTTTTACTTACCAGAACACGCGGCTTTAGTCTTATTGATCTTTCTGAACTAGCCAATGTCTAAATGAAAAACAAAAAACTTAAAAATTTACCATATTCATCAAGGCAAGTTTGTACTGTTAAAAATAAGAAAATATATAAATTCCCTACTCTTATTATTTAAAATTATTTTCTTGCAATCTTGCCATAATAAGTTAATCTGTGTATGTTAAAAAATTGTGGAAAAAAATCGTGAAATTAAGAACTTTTTTGACTTTATATTTTGAACTGCATGTAACTTTTAAAAGATGGTCTAATTTATTAGCTTTCTCTTTCCACAAGCAATTTTAGATAAGTCTCTTTACTCAGTACACAAACTAAAAATTTCGCGAAAGTAAAAAACAAATCATAAAACAAATTCACATCTCTGTTTTAGCTTAGCTGCTTACTTTTAAATAGTAGCTACAACCAGGTACTTTACTCACTTTAATAAAATAGCTATAAAATTTAAAGATATTAAATATTAAAAAACCGAAGCAAAGACATATTTTATTGCACAACTTTTCCATTCGTAAAGTAAAAATAAGTCTTGGCCAATTTATCTTTGCAAGATGATATATCCGTCGCAGCCGAGGGACAAAAATTTGACTCGTTTTGAGTATTATATCTGAAAAGGTAACTGTTTGGTTTCTTGACTTTTATCTCTTGACGTTTATTTTCTGAATACATGTCGTGATTTTTCTTTAGCTTTTAGTAGTTATCCAATATTTTTTGTAAAATAGAATGCTTTTTAAGGTATTGTTTATTGCGTTAAGTGTATGAGACATTACTAATATTTTAATAAAAAGTGTTTAATTTAAAAGAAAGATGCCTGATTACGTATATACAGGGTGTCAGACTATATAGATCGCCAATAACTTTCGAAATATGTTACCAAGATGTGGTTTTCGCAGAAAAACTTTAGATTCTTTAAGAATCCTTTTTTATTATATTCTCTGCATTAAGTTTTTACATTTCCTTTTTTTTATCCTTATGACATCTTACAAAGGCTTATGCCTGAATACCAGTGTACCGTGAGTGTCGGGTTATTAAATGTTTAACCCATTTTTGAGTTCCGTCAACGTTATCCAAGTACTGAAACATGCAGCTATACAGCACCTTTTAGACAACGTGGTAGTGCCACCACGGACGTTATTTTTAAATAACTACTACCCAGAACATTAAAACAAAATGACCGAGCAACTTTGTTATTTTAAATGGAACCCCACGTATAATTTTTTTTAATTTCAAATTTTTATCTGCTTAAAAAATGTAAAATGTAAAAAGAATGCATCTATTAATCTCTAAAAAATTGACTGCATGAAATTTCAGAGGACCTATTATTGGACAATGAAAATTTGCTACTAAGAAAGTTACAGAAAAAAATATGACAACAAAGCTATATTTAATTTACAATGCAGTAGGGCTAGATTTTTTTTTTTACTTTTGTTAATATTTTAAATAACCTAGCGCTTTGCTACTCTTTTTTCCCGCAACCCTATAAAAAAATTTATTATTAAATTATACCCCAAAATGCCATGCTATAAATTTTTTAGCGATCAATAAATTCAGTATTTTTTGAAATAACCAAAAAATTTAAAGGGTGTTACAAATTTAAGGGACACCATTAGTATCTCGGGAACGATAAGAGACACATATGACACATTACCATTACCACTTTTTCTGTTCCATTAAATATTATTACTTCATTTAAGATCCGGCGTTTCGTCTTTGAGCCATCATCATTAACTTTGTATTACAAAAATATATTTGGTTTAAAAATTAATAAACTCGTATTTTAATTTTAAATCCAATGTTATATTACACTTTACCTTTATGCGACATTTCGAACCGAAAAACCATCTTTACTATTTTGATCTTTTTCGTTTTAAACAATGTAAATGGCTGCCAAACAACACAGACAACTGTTTTTCGTAAGTTACCATACGTAGCCTCTGGAAAATAATAGGGTAAAACCGGGATAGATGTGGCAGTGGGATAGATGCCCCACGTATAAAAAAACATAACTTTTTATACTCGTAACTAAGAATCATTCAGCAATTTTAGGCGTTCAACTAATTATAACCGCGGTAATAATTGATGACAACTTTGACGTATAATACATTGTTTAAACGTCAACATAACCAAAGAATACCAATCCATAGAACCCACAAGTGAGATTTCAGCGTACTCTAAAAATTTTAGTACCTACCCTGACCAACAGATGGCGAAAGTAGTACGATGTCGCTTTGCTAATATGATTACCATCAGCCGGTGACGAGCAGTCGGCCCGATCAGTTAGAGTGAGGATATATGCAAAATTTAATAAAAATAAAATCCCCGATAATGGACCCAGGCGATTATTAAATTTATGATTTCAGAATAGGATATATCGATGGGTTTTTGACAAAACATCGTAAGCGACATTCGCCAATTTTACGGTAAACGATTTTTTCTTTCCATCGCGTTATTTTTAAAGAAAAACCGAGATCTGAATGTTTTTTTTTAGATTTCTTCTTAATTTGAATTACAAAACAAACATATTTGACATTTAAAGTCAAAATTTTCAGAATCTCCTAAAATAAAGCTAAAAATTTTAAAATTCTAAACCTAAATAATAGTTAATTTTTAATTTTTTTAATTTTTATTCAATTTATCTTGACAACGTCGATTTTTAGTTCTCTATTTACTTACTTTAATTTTTTTGATTTTTTGGTATTTTTAATTTATTTTTTGACGTGTACCCAAATAACTACCATCAATGAAATGAATCCGCCGAACCAATATAGAACATATCTTCATCTGAAATAAGGCCGTGCACTAATGAATATACAAAAAAATTACCAACTTTCTTTTAAAAATAAATGAATAAATACCAATACTATACTTTCAAAAATTATTTGCAACATGCATTTTGTTAACTCAAGTGAACCCAAGACAGGGATTCGTACCCGAATCCAAAAATAGAATTTTATGACGTCCACCTGCACGCAGACTCAATTTAGAATAGTGAGAATATAACTTGTATAAGTAAACCGTATTTGAGAAAATCTTGTAAAATAAATAAACTATTCGTTTTCTGGTTTTGCAGATAATCAACATTATAAATATTTTTACATCTTAAAAAATAAACGAAAAAGTAGTACTAAAAATTTTTAGGGTACGCTGAAATCTTACTTGTGAGGTTTTATGAATTGGTATTTTTCTTAAATCAATTCATTCATTTAGTATAAAAGTTATTATAAAAAAAATATTTTTTCAAGATTTTTAACAGCCTGTAGTTTGAAAATATTAGACTTTTGGGACAAAGTTTTATATGAAGTTTTTTTTTATATTTTTAGTGTAGAATTAGCCCTTAGAAATTGGACGTCACTGTTACTACAATATTTGTTGGCAAATTTCAACTACGATTTCTTGGTAATTTTTAAAACTATTTGTATATAAATTTAATCAAATTTATGTTGTGTCATGTGGTAAGCAATAAATCTCGTTTTTTAAATTTTTTGATGGTAATTTTATTATCACTTATTTCAACATGTAAATTTAAAAATTCCTATACAGTTTTTGTAATTTTAAATGGTGTTACGTACTTATTTTATTAAGCGAGTATTTTAAAATACAAATAACAAATAACTAGGTGTTAGCTATTCTGTTTGTTATTAGTAACGCAAAGCATAACTTTTCCAATGCAAGACTTTTAAAAATAAATAAAATACTTTACTAAAACGATTTTATAGTCCTTTCATTTACTTGAAAACTATTTTTGCTTCTACACTTTGTTATTGTTTATTTTTTATCAGTTAATGTTGTTCTCTGATGAAAACCAGCTTTCAGCAACGTTTTTTAAGTAGGTGTTTTTTTAAATTAATAGTTAAGGTCTAGTTTATAAATTTTTACAGTTGTAAAGATTAGGATAAATATACAGGGTGTTTATTAACTACGGTACGAAACTTAAAAGGATGATTTCTTATGTTTGTATAAAAGTTTTATACTTTTTTATCTAACATCTTCTGAGCATAAACAAAATAAACATTAAAAACTAAAAAAATTAAAGAGGTTTTGGGGTGATCATTGTTAAGTTCTCAAAACTCATCTTCGGCTGCTTTCGTCACTGGTTGCGACTCACCAAAACCGACTTCGGTAGAGTTCACTCTGCTCGGACAAACACATCAAGCATCTCACTATAATCAGCCAAGTACCCTTGTCTGTTGCAAAAGAATATTTTGTGTGACCAATGTAATTTAATCCCTGTCGTGGCATATAGCCAGAGGAGTAGTTGTTTTTGGTCCTCAGGATCGTTCCACAGAGGAGCCACTGGAACAGTGGTCTGAGTTAGTACTTGGGTCAGAGCTTATGCTCTTGTTACAACTTGTCTAAATTATTTAGTCAAATTTTTAATTATTCTAGTAGGTACTATAACATACATACATTTTTACGAAATACCAATTAAAAAATCTATGTTTATGTATATAATCACAAAAATAATACAAAATATCAACAGGTATATTAACCTACAAAAAAGTGACAGAAGCAAATAAATTTTAAAAATAATATTTATAAAAATAAAATATAAAAGTAATAAATAGTAAAAAGATAGAAATATTTAATGGTTATTTAATATATAAAGGTATAAAAGGATGATACGTGTTTTTAAACTAGTTGCTTTGGACCAATATTTTATGTAATTTTATATCTTTATATAATAGTTACTTTGCTATTATATTAAATAATATATTAAACATAATTATAAAGACGAAACATATCGGCATTATACAGAGTGCTACAAATTTCAGTGGCACCATAAGGAACTTGTAAACGGTAAGAAATGCAGGGTTGGTTAAATTGGAAAAAGTTGCTTATGCTTAACGATATTTTGTTTTAAAAATATGCAGCCGTTCTATATTACCCGAAAAAAAAATTGCGAAACTGTTTTTAAGTTTTTCTAAGTTTATTTAAAGAGATATTTTAACACAGACGACACATTAATTGTCACTTTTTCTGTTCTATAAAAACATGCTACTAAAATTAATATGCGACGCTTCGTCTCTAAGCCACCATCATCAACTTTGTTTGTTTTTAAAATAGGCGAAATATATGCCTTTAAACTTAAACTTTAGTTTCCAATACTAAATTCATAAATAATACACACTTTACATTTATGCGACCTTTCGAATGCTTTATTTTGTTACGTATAAGTTAATGTCTGTAAATAACATAACTTCTTGTAGCTTTTTAGTTAAATTATACTTAAATAAATAAATAGGCTTAAAGACGAAACCTTGGATCTGAAATTTAGTGAAATCATTTTATAGAACAGAAAAAGTGGAAATCATAATGGGTCGTTTGTTTTAAAATACGTCTTTAAATAAACTAAGAAAAAAATTAACACTATGTCTCATAATTCCGGAACGGCTGCAATTTTTTTTGTATATTTTAAACAGAATATTGATGATTTAAAATGCGCGAATTTGTCCCAATTTAACCAACCCTGTATCTCTTACCGTTCCCAAGATCCAAATGGTGATCCTCGAATTTGTAGGACCATGTTCGTATTACAACCTAAAAGTAATACTTAAAAATATGATTTAATAATTTAATTGCTAATTATAAGTAACTAATCTGACCAGATCTAACCACTTAAAATTATTGTTTTTGGACGATACAATTTCTAACGTTTGCAGACCCAGTATAAGTACTTCTGCTGCTTATTTATTTTTAATCGAAGAAAACACTCAACAAAATAGTAATTTCCAATAACATTATCAATATAACAAATAACCTATCAAAACCCTTTATATCACTTATAGTAATGAACGTTTTTTATTGGACTTCTATTTAAACTTCGTATTAGAGTTTTTCATTAAATTGATAGATATTTTTACAGTGCCTTCATCGTAAATAATGGAAAATAAATGACTCTTTTGGACTATCAATACCTACTTAGACATACATAATGATGTTTCACATTTGAAAAGCATAAAAGCTTTATTCTAAATCTTAAGAAAAAAATGAAAATAAATACCAATACCAATAACAATAACACCTGTTTCAGTGTTTTTCTTTATTTAAAAACCAATAAAAGAACATGAAAATAGTTTTATAGTGTTTGTATTGATTTATAGTCCAAGAGCCCATGAACGGCAGACCTTCGTTAGAGCTAAAAGTTTGTCTAAAGACCATGAATTTTTAAGCATAGTGGCTTTGGCAGGTACCAGGTACCAAATGTTAGCAAATTAAAACCTAACTTTTTTCATTTTAATTTGGAGGATATATCCCCAGTCGGCAGACAGTTTTGACAGTTCTAACACCTTGACAGACAAACATTTTGGGGTTGCTCAATGGTCCAAAGATGACCAATATTTTGGTTATTTAACAAGATATTACACACATTTTTATATACCATTTGTAGAGTTTTTAAATAGGCTAGTTCTAAAAATATTTTGATGTACACAGAGTGTCCCGAAAAAGTTAGTGCTTTAAGGTTAGTTTTTAAAAAATTGTTTATTGGTACGCTCATGTACATTAAAATATTTTTAGGACATGCACTTTTAGAAACTCCAGAACTTCTATTAAAAACTTTTTGATATACATATCTTGTTAAAAAGGAGAAATATTCAACTTCATGGGACCATGGGGCTACATAAAAATGATTGTCTGTCAAAAGGTTAAAACTGTTTGACAACTGGGGAAATATCTTTTAAGGCGGCCCCCAGCTAATCATTATATTGCACAATATTACGAATGCTGCAATACAATTGATCGTCCAAAGCTGTTTTTACAGTTTAAAAGTTTTCTTGCATGCAATTTTTTCTTGTTGAACCTTTTCGATCTGCACACGCGCCTTTTCCTTTTTTAAAAATTGCTGAACAGTGCGCGTGTGCAAATAATAAACTTGCAGCAAGAAAAGTTACTTACATGAAATCTAAAAACAGCTTAAGGCTAATATTGAAGATTGCGTAGTTGTCGAACAAAAGTTTTTGCGAGTTTAACTTTTATTGTACCACAGTTTTTATTGCATCGTGTGGGGTCAGTATTGCGCAATACTATCAAATCAAACTACCATTTCGACTGAACACGAAAACACAGTTTGTTTTATTGTGCAATTTGCTTGAGCGTTTGGATTCAAAACGCTATTCAATTACATTGGAAAATGAAATGTATTGTACAATGTTAATGCAGGTAATAGGTACCGTTAACCGGGGCTACTTTGTCATGTTTTTGAAACATATTTTACCATACCAGTCTTATTTATTAAGACAACAGCTTTAAATTAATTTTAATGTACCTAATGAGCCATTGCGGATTGAGTCGTTAGTTTAACTTTTCACATTTTATCATATTAAAAAAACAAAAAAATAGGGTGACAATGTTAGCCCGGGTCTGGGGCTACTTTCTCACCTTTTGAAAATAAATCGCATTCTGTCGAGTTTTGTGATAAAGTAGCCCCGGTAAAAAGATGCTCATGAAAACTCTAGGTAGGTACATAGTATATATATTTTTTAAGGCAAAAAAACAAGGCTTTCAATAGAAAACAATAAACTTTTTATTTAAAACATTGAATTCTTAATGGTAACTGTATAAAAACGAAAATAAAGTTATGTAAGCAATAAACTATGAACATAGAAAATTTATATAAGGGTCAAAGGTGGCGTCGTCATCGCCAAAAGGGTCGTCTTCTTCTTTGGACTCATCCACCACAAAATAGGTATCTTTGCTACCCTCCTTACATATAGCACATATCCACTTCTGGCATTTTAAACATTGGATCCATTCGAGACTGCTGTTGTATTTTTGAAATTTAGTTAAGCAGATTTTACACTTTAAAGTGTTATCGCAATTCCTTAATGCTTTTTTAGTAATATTTATTGACCTCGGCTGTTTAGGAGCGGACCTTTTCTTTTTGAGATAATACCAGATGTCGTAGCACTGAAATTAATGTTTTCATTCGGAGACTCCGATAAAGTCACAAAACAAGGCAATTCGTCGTCACCAGATTCATTCCCCATGTCTTTAGGTGCATCCTGTGTAACTGCCTGTTTAGCTATTGTGTCCATTTCTTGCCCCGGCTTAAACTTCTTTCCCCTCTTTTGTTTTTTCTGTTCTTCTGATGTGCCCCGTATTTTTTCAACATGTTTACTAGACTGGCATCAAGAGAACGAGAAACTTCTCCACTGGTAGGTAAAGCCCCGGGGATTTTTCCTAAAACTTCGTCGGGGTTTATGGGGTATAGCACTGTGGTCCGAAACAGAGACTGTAGATTTTTCTCGACAATAGCATTGATTTGAGCCCAAAGCTTTGCAAGTAACCGGGAAAATTGCTCTTTAGGCAGGGTGCCTGTGTATTGACTTTTCTTTCGCCACCGTTCTAAAATTTCGCGCCACTTCCAGTGGCTGCATCAAATGGGTTGCATTGGCCGGGAATGGACACATATAAATATTGTTCTCCTTGGCTGTTTGTATAACGAAAGGGGCGAAATGGCTCGCTAAATTATTACCAATTACAACGGTTTTTGCTGCTGCTTCTCGTGTGACTTCACTTTAAAAAACCATGTTTTAAACTGGCTCATGTCAAACCAGCCTGAAATGGTGTTCCCGTATACAGTTCCAGGAGGACCACCAGTAAACCAATTTTCATACAAGTTGTTGCTCTTGTACACCACCATTGATGGCAATAATAGGCCAGCAGCATTTCCGGCCACCATTATGCTAGTGCAAGAGCGTGAATAGTCCTGAACTTGTTCAACTCTTCTAAAGCTCCTCGGTACTATTACTTTCTTGCTACTAGGACCATCGACTATGTTGGTTTCATCATAGTTGTAGATGGTTTTAGCACTTGCATTTAAAAGAGCGACTTTTACATTATTAAAAAATTCCAACACATCGGCTTCTTCCACGGATGATCGCGCGCGCTTTCAGTTTGTGGCCATCCGCACACAAGGTTGTTCTTTCTCACAAAATTGTCAACAAAATCCTCACCTAGATAATTGTCTTTAAACACACGCACAACTCTACCTTGTTTATCCAAATATTTTTTAATTACTATGAGAATATCCAACTTAGTCAAAGGAAACCCCAGTTAGCCACTTGCCCAAGAGTATCATTGCACCTGTTGCTCCTGCTGAGATAGAACAGTGGGGTGACCGCATTTTCTGTTATATCTTCCAAGACATCTATTTACAAGAGTGGCCCGTGAGGTTTTAAACAATATGGCTGCTCGTTTTTGGACATGCCACTTTTGACAGCGTTCACCCCTTTTTCAAGGTCCTCTTTGGAATAATTCTGATAATTCCGGCTCTACGGCGTTCTTATATATGTTCCTACCATTGTTTTTTAAGTTAGTACCTGTAACAAAGGAAAAACGTTGCAAAAAAAAATACATAAACAAAACAAAAAATTAATCAAAAATTAATATGGCTGCACCCGAGGTGACAAAGTTACCCCGGGAGGACAAAGTAGCCCCGGTTAACGGTACCTAAGAAACATATATACATTTTAGCTTTATAAAATGAGAAAAGTTATGTTTTACTAAATTAACATTTGGTACCAGATACCTGCCAAAGCCACTATGAGTCAAATTTTATAGCCCCCATGCGCTGACAAACTTTTAGCTTTTACAAAATTACCAAGATCTGCCGCGGGCTCTACTCCATTACTATAGTTGGGTGATGAGAGCGTAAGGTAGACTTAAACAAAATAACAAAGCTAGACCTCACTTGTCAATTAGACAAACTGCTGGCACTTATATGCCGACTTTACACGTGTCAAGTAGCTTAAGCAACTTGCTAAATCAGATAACTTAATTAAAGTACATGCAGCATCAAAACCCATTGAATTTAATACTTTCGTAAGTATAAAGAAAAGATATATTTTATTTAGTTACTTGTTTTAGTAACTTGCCTAAATTACTTGACACTTGCAAAGCCTACATTTAATAGTTGTCCAAATCAATAAACTTCAGTTTTAACAAACCTAAGAATAAATATATAATTAGTGATTAAGTTTAAAAAATAATAAAAAAAAAGGTATGTTAATTTTAAATTATTTTATAATAATAATAGCAGCGCCCTTTGTATATTTTTCTTTTGCTTTGTATTAAAATTAGGATCGTTGTTTTTAAATTATAGATTCTGAAGATGGTTTAATAATAAACCGAAACGTCAACAAACATCAAATAGTTTCTCATTTAATTGACCGAAAACCCAAAAACAAAAACTAAATTAATAAACATACGGTCAGGAAAAGAATATACTAATAAAAATAAATACGTCGTTCTATTAATAGATCTGCCTAGTCTAGCTGAACTTATTACATATTGATATACAGGACGTCCCTAGCCGACCTATAATTTTGAGTTTTTTAAATTTTAAAATAAAATTTGACACTTAGGTATGCCACAAGAATGCATTTTTTACGTATTTAGTTGTTCTCCTGCACTTTCGGTTTAGCCGGAAGCGATCCTATTTTTCTTATTTTTCCGGTATATTATTGCTTTTTGAAGAAAAAATGACATTCCAAATACAATGACACTAGATTTGCATTTTCTTATATTTAACCTTTAGTTTATTTCTTTTATTTTAGTTATTGATCTAGAGTGCCACGATAAAACGACACATTTGGATGAAGTAATTAGGGAGAAATATTTGTGACAATTTTTGTTTTTTACAGCCTCTACCTACATAGTCTTCCAAGGTTTGCCACATGGTGTTTATGGTCTCAAAATTGTTCTCACATATGCTAAAAATGAAATGGGATAACTTTACGAATTTAAAACCATAATTTTGCCAATTAAAAATACTTCTACGATTTTCGCGTAAATAAATAAAAACCAGATCTTGGTATGGTCATTTTGTAGAGCTTTTATCAAATTCTGCAGTACCTAAATGGTTTTTATGTTTTTTCGCAAAAACCATACATCAAATAAAAAAGTAAAGAAATCGAATTACTTTTAAACTAGACAGAAGGGAATTTTAACACATACCTTGCTAAAAACTAAAACGTTTGAAACATTTGTTTATATGAAGTTTTTTGTATATTTTTATTATATCACCTCTTAAAATATATCGGTTAACGTACTGCATACCCTGTAAATTTTTTAAGTTTTATTTTTGTTAAACAAAACAAAATAGAATAAAAATATAATTATATTTATTATAAATTAAGTTCTAAGGGTCAAAATAGCAAATGGTAAAATAATATCCTTAAAGCCATGTGGCAATATTAAAATGACTCAAAGCAATCAATTAAACGTAGCACGTAGGTATACATATTATTATATACAAAATATTTTCAAGAGCAAATTTTCTAATTATTAAACTTTTTTTCTGTAGATGGATAATAATTTTTTTAGCAATTCTAGTAGTCTTGAATCGTTTTAAAAACAAATAATAGCTTGATATTTATTTGAAAGTAACTTGGTTTGTTTTACTTATAAATAAATTTATCTTACATCGTTTATATTACTATTACGGTTTTATTTTATTAGGTCTATTAAATCAGAAATATTATAAGTTAAAGTTTATTTATTATGTCAATTTTTAGTATCTTTCGTATTTTTCTAGTGACTTATTTGCCAAATATGTATATTTATAAAAATGCATTAAGTGTGCAACAAAGGAAAAAGTTTTTATTTGCAATTGGCAGATTTTTTTATGCAAGTGGGTGCATGGTCTCAAACTGCATTAAGAGCAGTTAATTTTATTAAAAGTTAAATGATGTACAAAGTAGGTAAAGCATTTAAAAACTGTCGAATGTTAAATAAAAAGTTATTCTGAATTAAAAGTTATGCCAATATACTAAGAAGGAAACTATCCCAGGTGTGACCGTAATAGTAACCCACATAGTGTCAGAGTGTGAGGCACTGGATCACAAAATAGGCTTATCTGCGACCGATTATTTAAAAGCAATAAGACCAACCTATAAGCGACCCATGGATTTAAATAGTAGTGAACCCCAATGGGGCATAAGCGTTGTTGCCAAGTTGTTCATAAACTCTTTCTATCCAGTTGCTTTCTTTTTGTGAAATATTTTAAAAAGTAAAAAAAATTAGATACATTTATATTTTTATTTATTTATTGCATATAGAGGCCTACAAATTTACGTAAATATAAAATACAAGAATATACGTATTGCAATATATGTATGTGTGTATTCGTCTTGGGTTTTATTCAAGCATTAAAAAAGCTTTGCTTACCAGAACTAACCATTCGTTGGTATGTATTAGTCTTGGGTTTAATTAAGTACCTACCCTTAGTACCCTTTTCTAATTTTAAGAAATATCTGCAATAATCCAGCTACATTTTGGCAACAGTGCGTCTTAAATTTAATGTATTCCAGACCCACCAGGTAAAAAATGGGGGTTTAAAAATTATTATTGGTCGCAGATAAGCCAGTCGCTGTTGGGCCGACACCATGCACCCAGTGGACCTATACCGCCTTCTTCAAAGAACTAGTTTAGGTATGTACAATAAGCCTAGTGCAGCATCACACAAAGACGGCTCCGTGAGAGAAAAAAATCCCAGGTGTCCCTCGCTGATTTTAATAAAACTGTAATATGTAGTATATCAAAAAATAAGAGACACCTATTTTATTTTCCTTTGGCCATTAAACTTTTAAAGGGTGAAATGCACCCCTGAAATCTACCCCTAAAATGGTTTTTGTACGATCGGGCGTAAAATATAATTTAAACCCCCATTTAAAGGCGTAAAATTGCACTTTTACGCCCTAGGGCAAAAAGTATCAAAAAGGCCCGCATCTATTAATAATGGCGTACAATAGCACTTTTACGCCCTGTGGCAAAAAAGTATCAAAAACGCCCGCATTTATAAATTTATAAAACAATAATAAAATTAAATAATGTCCCATTCTTTTCTTTTGAAAAAAAAAACAATTTATTTAAATCAACATATATGTTAAAAGTATCCCCTAATTACAATTTAAAACATTAAAAGCTGGAAAATTTTCTCCTTACAACCGAGAATGCTTATTCGTATCGTATATTAATTTCAGTCGTACAAAAAATATTTTTGCACCTTTGGCGTAATAAAGCACTTTTACGCCCACAGGTGATTGTTGCCCTCGCGGAGCTCGAGCAACAACTTTCAGCCGCGGGCGTAAAAGTGCTGTTTTACGCCCTTGGTACAAAAATAACTATTATTTTTATTAAAATTTTGGTTTTGACTTCGAGTAGTCATCTGAATTCGTTCTTAAGATATTAAAAAAATTGAAGGGTGGTTTTTAAAAAGCATTTTTTCGTTAAGTGTTGATATAAGAAATACGTGTCTTTTAGTTTTTGATGTACTACAATTTATGGCAGTTTCATCAAAATCGGCGAAGGATATACCTGAGATAATTTCCTTGTAAGTTATGGCTTTCTATTTAGATTATTTTTGGAATATTATGCATTTCGTTTGTTAGTACAATTATACAATTAAATCATTTAATCCTAAAACAATTATGTATAATACTTTCATATTTACCGTACAAAAATGTTCTTTAAAATGTAAAACACGTATTCCAAAATTAAATAAATAAATAAAGATTGAAATAGAAGACCATGAGTCCGTATTTAACGAACGCTGCTTACCACAAAACTTCGTAGCCAGTACCTGCCAGAGATACAGATCTTTTCCGCACTGCCGCTTGCCGCTTGTATCGTAGCCAAGGCCTTATATCTATTTTTTTGCCACTACTACTAAAATTTGCAACACCCATTTAGGACATTCTAAATTTAAAATTTACTAGATATATTTAGTGCTTAAATGTCAAAAGTCGCAAATTAGGTATCATTGTACTTGAAACGCATTTTCATTTAAATAAGAAAATAGCGGGTGTCCTTTTTTACAATAATAAGAGAATAATATTTTTTAGATAAACCGAAAGTAATATAAAGACATTTGGCATTTGGGATGATTTTTTTTGGAAACTACTAAACTAATTTTAACTAAAACTGTTAAAAAACAATTTTAAACGGGGTATCACGAAAAATAATAAGGATAAATACAGCAAAAATGACAATAACCCCTACGTGGGCACTGCGCAGTACACTTGTGGGCATGCGCACTAAAATTTACAGACTAGCGGAAAACAAACAACAGGACCGGGTTTGGAAATTTGGTAAACGAGGGTTTTTGGGGCGCTAATCACGACTTTTTTTTTGGAAACGTTTCGTTCTCGAGATGTTCATCATCAAAGTTGAAATTCAATTCTTAGTTTCACTCTATTCCGCCTTCTTTTTGCACAAAATTCTTGATATAACACCTAACAGGCACACAATATTATATAAACATCTTTAAAAAAAAACTTTTTTTAGTTATTTTACAGGTTTTTTCATTAAATTCCAAATCTTTTACCCCTAAAACGCTACAACCATGCATACACCTATGTGTATAATGGTTTCAGACATGGCGACTTGATTTAAAGCAAACTTTTTATATTAATAAAGAAAGGCTAAAAACCAATAAGAAAAACATGTTTTAAAAAGGGTTTTTATAGTTAAATAAAATATTGTGTGCTAATTTAGTGTTACATCAGTAACTTAGTGCAAAAAAAGGGAATTATAGTAAAAATAAGAACAGTTTGGCCATGATGACGAATATCTCAAGATCGAACCGTTTCCGAAAAAAAAATAGATTCGTGATCAGCGCCCCAAAAAACCAAGGTATAGCAAATTTCGTCAAAATCGGAGTTGCCGCAACTTTCTAGACAATTACCTAATTTTGTTTCTTGGATATATACACATATTTAAATATTTTATTTTAAGTTTGTACTCGTCTTCCATAGAAGTCCCTAAAAATTAAACCGGTTTAGATATTGGGTACTTTTTTTGTCTTGTATAATTTAGTATACGAGAGTGCTTTGAAGCACTAATCTCAACTTGAATTTTGTTTTTGCTGGACCCTCTTTGACTAAACCTTAAAACTGCACGATATTTTTGCGTTATTATCTTTCTTCTTAAAACTACTTTGACACAACAAAACTAAATCAATTGGTATTTGATTTATTTTATCATAAAACCAATTAATTTTGGTGTAACTAGTTTGAGGACTCAATTTATACACTGTTATTTCACTTTCGCTGCCGTAGCAGTTTTCGTTCAGTTAAACTTGGCGTGTTGTGCCATTTGTAAACGCCGTTGCCTCATTTGACTTGACCAAGTTATCACCTTTGCCTCTGGTCGTTTGCAAACGTTCGTGATCTTAGAAAATTTTATGCTGAAAATTTTTGGGGTTAGGGACAAACTGACCTCATATTTGCAATCAAAACCACAAGAAAAACCTTCCAATTTCTGCAAAACAACACTATACAACAACTCATTATTTAGTTTTGGTTTATCAAAACTAAAATAAACAAAAGTTAAAAACACCACTGAAAAACACGAAGACTCGCTAAGCACAAATGTCCTTTCATTTGTGCTTAGCGAGAATACCAAATGACTAATAACGGTCGACAGTAGATGAGAGGTTGGTTTTTGGGCGGCTGACGGCGTCAATTTTACCTGGCGTTTACAATCGGAAAATCCCAAATTATCATGAGTGTGGCCCTGTTGCTATGTAGGTAAACATTTTCAGTGTTCCAACCACTATATTTATTAAAATACTGCAAATTTTGTCAATGTTGCCAACACTATATTGGATTTTAATTGAAAAACACTAACTTTTATGAGAACTGCGCATGTGCAAAGGTGTACAGCAACTCTCCCAGTGTGGGGTCAAAAATTCGTGCGCAGGTCTATTGAAAATATATGGGGAACATTTTCTATTAGCTATCCGCTTTATTTTTCAGATCTCATTCACATTTTCAGTTTAATCTCTTTCTCATTTGTGTTGATAAGACAACCTTAAACAACTAAACCCTAAAACAAAAACGTGTCCCCTGAAAAAATTAACCTATTGGGATTTTCCTAAAAATGTACCAGGGGTCAGGTTATAAACTTACACCCCACCTAACTAATTGAGATGGATATATTAAATATTCGGTCATTTGAAAAACAGCACATGTCATATTTTCGGTCATTTTAATTTTATATTGGTAATTCAATATTTAAGGGTATATCCATTGAATCATAAAGAAACAACACTTGTCCGATAACATTCGCAGGATTTTATTCTTCATTTAATATTTGATTCCGTTAATTTTTCCAGTTTTTTTATTTTCTGTAAAATGCTTTAAAACTGACATGTGCTGTTTCTCAAATTAACCATATTTTTTTAAATATTTTTAAAAGATATTTTTATTGGTGATAATATGTAAGTTGTTTTTTTACAATGATTTTTTCTTGTATATGTCCAAAATATTATTAAAATCTCATAACCAATTTAAACACGCGTTATCTAAATATACAAATATATTTTTTTATTTTATAAAATGAAATATAAAAAAGTTAAAGAGGATGTAAATTTATAACCCGGTTCAAATAAAGAAATTATATGAAATGAATCGTTTTGGGAATGGAATACATTCCTGACCTTATTCTCACGTCCCCACTGTATTGTTGGTTGTAAATAAAAAGAAAACATAATTTGCATATTTTCTCCTAATCCAAAAAATTAGTAAAATATTTTATATTACCTAAATTTTAATATTCGCTCTGTGCAAAGTCAAGGTAGGGAAAGCTGAAGTGGACACGAGCGCACGCAGTGGATAAGGTTGGCAACAAAGGGCAGTGTTTTTATTTTAAAGTAATAAAAACACATGTATGATTGTGGCGCACAATATTTTATAAACATAAAAAAAACTGTTTTTTATTTATTTTACACGTTTTTCCATTAAAATAATTAAAAGAAAATTTTTACTTCGAAGACATGGCGACTTAATTTAAAATAAAGCTTTTTAATTATTAAAAAAGGATAAATCAACAAAAAAAAATGTTTTAAAAAGGTGACGTAAGAAAAATATTGTGTGCCAATTGGTGTTATATTAGGAATTTTGCTTAGCAGCAGCTTCGTTAAGTTCACCGATACTATGGCCCTGCAATCACGTACGAACCGAATAACAGAGCCGTATGCAGGGGGCAATGGGTGCAATCGCCCCCAGGAGCCCAAAAACAACTTCTTAAAGTTGGGTTGTTTGCCTCCTTTGTTTACTAACCTTGACTCCTTTTTTTTTTTGGTTGTCGCCTTTTTGTAACCCTCTTCCAATATTATTTTTTGCGTACGGCCCTGACGAATACAGTGCATCTTCATGTGCCGTCTTCTTTAATTTCTTAAACAGATCAATTAAAAAAATATATACATTTTGAAAAATAAAGTCTACGTATAAATACAATATATTAAAGTAAAATTGAAAGATTAAAATTTCAAGATGGCTGCTGTGCGTCATTTTTGGAAAACAAAAGTTAAATGGAAGGGAAATCTTGTGGTGGCATATTATTTCAAGGGTGCTGACAATTAATTTATACCTGTACCATATAAAGTCAATACCTTTACCTACTACAAAATGGCGGTACTTAAATGACTTAAATACTTAACTTGAACGGCCATATTTCCAAAACTTATAATCTTCGATGTACAAATTGTAGTATATTCTAATGCTCGTCTAAAGATTCCTTTATTAATGATACGGGTGATAATATACAGGTTATGACAAAAAGTATATATTTTTTTATAAAGCACACTGTATATTATCTCACCATTAAAAAGATATATAACAGAGCTTTACTACAATACCACATTAAAAACTCATATCTTTACTTTATTATTACTTTATTACTTTTACATATTAGGTAATTTTTAATGTTTTGGCATTTTGTACTAGGGAAGTTGTTTTTATATTCTAGGGATCTAAAGTACTTGTCAGGAACTACAAAAGATATACCACGTGACTCCTCATTTCATGTTTTTTCTAAAATGGCGTCCTAAAATGTTTATCGGTCAATTTAATAAAAATCGTATTTGTGCATTACTTTAATATCCCAAAATTTTAAAAATAAATAAAAGGGGAGGAACATTAAGGAAATTCACTGTTTGTAATTAAATTGAACGACCAGCGGTAACTTAAACAAAATACTAATGATATGTGACAAATCTACTCTATATTTAACTACACTCTAACTTTGGGTGTTATTAAACTAAGTAACTAAGTTAATCTAGCCTTTGCCAAAGGTAGCCTTCCTCGGAATCACGACACTGGATAATTAATTTAATGGGTATTCAAGAGGGATGGGGCTTATTATTTATTAATACGAAATAACACGCACGTGGATGGGCGTGAAGGGTAATTTATTTAACATTTATTTTATTATAGGTGTTTTTTGTTTGTATACTAGAAAAGTAAATAATTTATTATTAGATTTGTAACCGGTGACACAGAATACTGTAACCCACATTTTCTTTTATTTATTTAAAGAAAGCAATATTATAAAATCAAAAAATTTTTTTTTGCTATAACAACCTAGAAATCACTTCCGGTTTAACCGAAAGTACCCCAAATTTTCTTATTTTAACTACAAGCACCTACTTTTTTCTAGGTTTATATCTATACTAATATAGCCGCTAATTTTCGAATATAATCAATCGATAATAAAAATTATTTCACAATCAGAAAGCTACACTATTAAGGAGTGAGTTTTAGTCTATATTTTATCATAAAAAGGTGCTGTGAAATGCATAACTGCATGTTTTAGTGCTTGGACAACGTTGACGGAACAGGGGTAACGAAGGGTTAAAAATTTAATACCACCACAGTACTTTGGTATTTAGGCATAGGCCTTCGTGAGATGTCAAGAAGATAAAAAAAATGATTAAACAAAAAGTTTACTTAGATGTTGACGTTCAACGAAGTAAGCACGGGTCGGCTATCTTGAATAGACTATACTTTTGTAACGGCAAAATTTTGGAAATACTAAACCGATCATAAAAACTCTTTTTCAATGAGAAAGCTACACTATTCAGGAGTGCTATGGGCTATATTTTATAATAATTAAACAAAAATTTTAGAAAAAGTAATGACATAATGTAAATCAACCTATAATAATATTATAAAGAGGGTATGCAAGTGTAAGCACGGGTGGTTCAGTGGTAGAATTCTCTTCTATATAATTAATGGCCAAGGAAGTAGGCACGGGTCGGCTAGTTCTATATAAAATTCTAAAATAAAATTTTAAAAATGGAGACTAGAAATGACTCTTAAAAAAATCAATTACCACAATTATTTCGCTATCATTTTGTTTTTGCTAAGTAGACGGTAAAAATCAAAAAATACCTTTTCGATTTTTACAGAAAGTGATAGACTTTATTTCCTTAAATTTTATAATTTATGTTTTTAATTTAATTAACAAGGGGAAATAACATATTTTTAAAACACCTTCCGTTTATTTTATACTATAATTTTAAACTTAAATTCCTCTTTAATGATATATGGCACAATATTTCTTTGGTTTTAAGATAGCAGCTATAGATAAATTATTTATAAATTCCGTGATTTGGATGTCGTATACGGAGTGTCTAGTAACTCTGTGAAAAAACTTTAAGGGTTGAGTCAACAATGAAAAATAAGAAAAAACTGTATATAAATATAGGTACCAAATATCTTAGTTTTTAAACAACAAGGTGTAAAATTTAAAAATATATATTTATATGTTTTATTAAACCTTTTATATTATATCAGATATTTTTAAAATTATTTAAGGGACGCGTCCCTTGACTATTCCGAACGTCTCTTATACATTAAAAGACATTTTTTGGTATACAAAAAAGTTTTTACCAGTGTTGTCCATAAGGGGTTAAAAGTAAATATTTAAAGAAATGATACTCCACTGCATTTTTCTAAAATATACAATTTTATTTATAAATTCCCATTTACTTTGAAATAAATTTGATCCTTTGACATTTTTTATTTGTGGTACGGTTTTCGCGTAAATTAATAGAAACTACCTCTCCGGATGGTTAAGTTCCTATCCAATTAAAGAATAGAAAATAAAGAAGGTAATTTTTAACTGTAAAATTTAATATTAGCAATACAAAATAACCATGCGAAGAAATGGTTTCTATTTATTTACTTGAGAACCGTACATCAAATAAAAAAAAATCAGAAAATCAAGTTTGTTTTAAACTAAATAAAAATTTATTTGGAAAAATGCAGTGGTAAACTATTTTATTTTTTAAATATCTGCTTTCAAACCCATATGGACAACACTGGTGATTTTTTTCTTGTATGCCAAAACAATTCTTCGGATGCGTATAAGGCGTTTCACGAATTAAAAATATCTAAATTGGTATTAAAATTATCATTAATTTTTTTTTGTATTATTACCCCTAAAAGTTTATCTCTAGAGTTGCTGAACAACTTACCTATATTAACTGTGTGTGATTGCGATTTTAAGAATTATTACCAATATGGCTACAAAAATAATTTCGTTATCAAAATCATTCACATTAAAACCGTGTGTCCAAAAACGTAACAATAATATTAGGAGGGCTGGAAAACAGCTAATAAGTATAGGTACCTAATAACCTAAAATTATCTTTCTTTTAAATCATTGGTTTTTAAGAATTTGGCACTTTAATTAATGATACTTGCCAAAATTTTCTTTGGATTAAATTTTCGTTTGTCACATTTAAAAAAATCATAGTCTTAAATTATCATTGCATAAAAACCTTGCCATTTTCTAAAATGTTTATAAAAAGGTGCTTTAAGATTTAATGCTGCAAATTAGAAATTGAACATTGAACCAAAATGTATGATTAAAAAAAATCATGCTTGTTATAACTAACGAGTGACTGTGGTTTAAAACTAATAATGGACTAGTAAAAATCCTTAAAATATGGTATCTATTTAAAATTAGGCTTTTCGGAAATACTTAATTATACCCTTCTACATTCCTGAATAATTTAAAAGGTAATTAGGTTTTTCTAGATTTTATTACATTTTCGGCTATTAAATTTTTGCCCATAATAACTTTTTTGTTTAAATAGATATATTTTAAATGAAATTGCAGTAATTGCATTTTAGAGGTAAATAATTATATTTGTAGATTGGCTTTTATTACAGAGCATATTTGTAAATTATATTTATTTTACCTAACAAATATAATTGTTTGTTTTAACCGGAAATTTATTTTAAATAAATATCATATCAATAATTTATTTGATTCTAAATGTTATTGTGTTTTGGCAGTTAATAAATGGCCAAATTTTTGTCCGGAGAGCTATTAAAGTATGAATTGTGTAGTTATTTAACTTCACATTTTTTTTAGTTGAGCAATAACTGGTAATTTTATTATATAAAAAGAAAATAGTTTGAGTTTTATTGTCTTGTAAATTACAGTATACGGTATATTCACGAATGGGCTTAAATGGACTGGAAATTTTAATATTTAAAAATATTGTTTATAAATTCTTTTGCTTAAAAAAATAATCATTTATTTGTCTTGAACATAGACTTTAAAAACGACAAAAATGTAAAAACAGGCCAAGAGAAAACTGCTTTTGTTTTTAATAATTCAGGTAAATTTGGAAAACACAGTGTAATACTAATGTTTATAGTTTTCGTGTTTATTTGGTAACTTCCTTTGACCGAACTGACCTTATTAAATAGGTAACTTTTACATCTACATTAAGATAAATTTTAAAAGAACATTTAAAAAAATTAACAATAATATATAATTCACCACCTTCCAGTTGTATAGAATTGTACTATTTTATCCATTAGCACAATTCTTACATCTAGAAGGCAAAGATAAAATTTAAATTATTGGATAAATAATGACATTAATTATATCAATTTACTAGCCCTTAAGCAGGCGCGTGACTTTTTATTACGTATATAGTGTCGCGGGGCTCCAATATACCCCTACACCGTATACCTAATAATTACTTTTTTAACTGCAATTTTTTTTAAGTTGTAATTGTAATTGCCGTCACTGTCTCTATTTTTTTTTGAAAGCTGATTATGAGACGGCAATACAAAAATGTCAAAAAACTGTATTTTTTTATTTATGAGTTCACTTTATACTTCGTCTAAGTTTACATAAATTAATTTATAGTAATTTATGTAATCAGTGCATAAAGTTATACTTTTTCTTTACGAATGGGAAGTTTTGAGTAAATAAAGACACTTTATGCATGTGTTACATACTGTAATTTTCCACGACCATATAATTTTTTTCTTAATATCATTTTGTACATGTTTTATTTATTTAAACTTATTAATTTTAATTTTTGCAGCACAGCCATTATATTGAAACAAAAATCATAGCCCCCTTATTTTTTGAGAAACAATTATCCTCTTCATAACTATGCATTTATTATTTAATTTTAGAAAATTGTATGTACTTACTTTTGTAGAAATAATACTAAAACAGTATAAATTTCTTTTTAATTTCTTAGTCATCCAAATTAATTATTAATATTAATTTTCAATAATTTCTATTACAATTATTTGCAAACTGTTAAATTTTAAATCTAGTGACACTTGAACTAAAAGAAATAATGACGGTATCAAAGGTAACTTGACCGTTTGATTCAGTTGATGTCGCGTTTACTGTTACATTGCATACATTGATATTTAAGTTTATTGTAGTAGGCAGTGAAACAAAACACAACAATTTTTATTTTAGGAAAAACCAGTGTCATATAATTTATTTTCTTAAAAAATAGTTTTAAAGAAGGTTTCATATTTGTACAGACAACCTCAGGAAACATCGGTTTTAAATAAGTGGTAATTTGTTCGACAGTTGTTTTTGGATCCAACTTGTATACATGCAAGAAGGAAAGTTTATTCATGGCCTTTAATACACAGCTTTTATTAACCTCCATACTACCACTAATGGTTTCTGTTTTTTTCTGGTTTCTCGTTGTTGATGTGCTTTGGTTGTTATTGTGATTTGAGGTCCGCTTATTTCCCCATTTTCTTGGTTTTTGTATTTTCCATTTGTCTGCGGAGTTTTCTTTGTTTTGTTCTGGATCTGTCAAATCGGTTTCGTTGACATTTTTGAGTGAGGTTATGACAGGTGTTTCATTTTGTACTAATTGTACAGGATTTGGTACATCTATGGGTTTGTTGATCGCATGGTTGATCATCGCCTTTGGTACAATTTTTTCCGGGTTCGTAGGATGAACGGTTTTTATTTGCGAAGTTTCTGTCAAATCTCTTGATTTTGAAATTCCCGCCGGAATTGACGCTGCTGTCATAGCCATTTCTTGTTCACCATTTTGCGTTTTTGAAACTTGCTGGGTTGCCGCTTTTACTGGCTTTTCCTTGGTGGTTTCTTGTGAGCTACTATTTTTTAAAGTAATTTTAAGGGTGGTAAATTCACTTTTTATATTCAGCCACTGTTTCCGGAGGGCGTGTTCTATCAGACTTTCAATATCCTCCAATTTTATTGTTGTATTTGAATTTGTTTGGCGGTCAAATTCATGTTCGTCAATTTCGGGTCATTTATTTCATCTTTTAAGTAAGCCATTTGAGTTTGAAGGTCTTTGTGCATATCTTTAAGTAATCCATTTTTAAATTTTAACGACTCTATTATTAATTCCATGTTCTCTTTTACCTCTCGATCTTCATCTTCAAGGTCATCGGCCAGATTTTTTGATTTCTCGGTTTTTCTGGCTTCAGGGAAGGATTTTCACAACACTTTTTCTTACTTTTGCTGCTACAACTATTATGAAAATATCGAGCACAATTTTCACATTTAAGGCGTTTATTTATTGCCCTACTTTTACAAAAACACAGAGCACATTCTCTTCATTACCAACACCGGCCATGTTGCGGCTATTTATCGTTAGTAGTTCATATAGATATGGTACGGACATCACTGGTAATTTTTAAAAAATAATTTACATAGAAATAAATGTCTTTTGCTGCTGTTAAGAAATGTACCAAATGTCAATTAAATAATCTAAAGCGGTTTAAAAAGTATAATAAAAAAGATTAATTTTTTCTTAGTATTTTAACACCCTGTATCTCTTAAAATAGGCGTTTCCGGACATATGTTTGTATAGAAAACTTGGGCTTAATTTTAACGTAGAATATGCTCTTAGAATTTAATGCATGAATTTCGGAACATCCTGTATAATGTTTTTCGATAGAAAATACTGCGAGGGTGTTAAGTCTGTCTTGGTATTTCGTAAAAAGTCTTTATTTGCTTTAAAGTAGAGAAACACCTTTCGCACTCGCTTGTTGGCATCGGCGTTGTAAATATAATATTTGCGAGTTTGTAACTTTATTAATTAAAATTAATTTAAAACTCTGTTGTATGTCCTAGTTTTACTTGTACATAAGCAATTAATTTAAAGATTGGGAGTAGCTCTTCCTTTTTGTTAAATTTAAAGTTTCTGTTCAAAAGGCAAACTATCCTGTAGTAGAAACTGCACCGCATTTATTTTCAGTTGTTGATCCATTTCTAAATTATCTAATTACCACATATCACATCACATTACTCTCAACATACGCACGAGTTAACTATATTTGTTAAAATTAAACGTATAATTAACGACTTATTCACACCGTATAACCGTAACCAACAATAAAAATGTTTTCCAAAAGCCTACCAGATCCGACACTACCGTTTAAGCTTCAACTTTCCTGAACACACGTAATTTTGAGCCACTGCATTATACTATTTTTGCGTTTATTTAAATGAATAAAAGGTAAGTTGCAAAGCAAAATAAATAAGACAAAAAGGGCTCAAATTATCGCGTTCTCGTACACGTATGTCGTATCTAACTTCATTGGTTTCGTTTATGCGCCGGCATGGGAAGATAGTTTTGATATTTAGATGTCGCGTTGGAGTAATTTAAAATTAAGTTTTGAGCAGAGTATTTAAAAGTATTTTAATAAGATTAAAGTAAATATCTGAAATAAAATCATTCTTGTTGTTTATTTAGAGGGTGGGCACGTTCTCTTGTGCCCTTTGGTCATGACTGTCTTGAACACTAATTCTTCTTCTAACTTGGTCCATTTGTGCCACTGAAAATTCCTCCTTGGACATACTGTAAACAATTATCGGCATTAAGTTTGCACACTATGATTTTTTAAAATTAAAAAATCGGTTTTGTGGCAATTGCCATGCATATCTAAGCTAAAATACAATTACGAAAATTACGATAGATAAAATTATAAAATAGTAATAATACTTAAGGCAGCAAAAACTATTTAAAATTTGTTTATTTTTAAAATACGTATTTATAGTTATTAAAATCAAATTTTTAGAAGTTGTACTTGTATAAAAAAAAAACGTAATAAACAATATATCTTTTTTAATGAAAAATACTACTTATATTTGGGCAATACTTTTAATTTTTAAATAAGGGTACTTTACCCCTAAGTAGTTTTAAATATGTTAACATACCTTGTATATGCTTGGAGTTTTAAGAATTTGGGACGATGCTGCAACTTTTATATAAAATAAAATTTTCTTAAAAATTACAAATAAAAAACAATTTTTGCTTACTTAATAATCCATACAGTATATTTTAATATAGTAAATGCAACAAACAATTTTTTATCATAGGATCTCAAAATAAGAAACTTTAGACTTTAAAATGATTTTTTAGAAATTCAGTACGATCATTTTTAAGCAAGATACAGCCATTTGTGGATCCTTAAAAAAAAAAAAAATTTAATGCACCTTTTATGCTATTTATACAGGGTGTCGAATTACTTTACAGACAAAATTTTAGAGGTAATTCGTTGACGATAAATAGGAAATCCTATATTGTGTAACGTGTAGGAAAAGCGAAATATTTCCGGACGATTGTGAAATTGGTTTTCTATGTCATTTAGCCCTAAACAATTGAACTACTTTTATTGACAATGCATTACTATACATCCAGTACTATAAATGTTTAAAGAAATAAAAAAAATCAGGTTTTTATTTTTTTAAACGTTTAACGAGACATTAATAGGCCGGCTACGATAAGACACTACAAGCGTCGACCGAAGAGCGGAGAGTGTGAGAGCACTATAATGCTAACATAAAAATCTGCTGCCTTTTGATCTTTATGTTAGCATAGCCTTTTTAAACTTCATAATTCTCTTACATTTGCTGCTGTCTGCTGGCCGCTTGTGATGCTTTGTATTGTGGCTGTAGCCCAATAGTATTTTTAATGTGTTAAACGTTAAAAAAAACCTAATTGATTAAAACAAATAACAAAAACTAACAATTAACAAGTAGGAATTAATTCAACTACTAAATACTATACTACTATTATAATTGTAATAGTGCTTTTAATTAAACTAAGTAAAAAAGGGGAGCAATATTGTTTAAAAATTATCAAAAACGTCGCTATTATTGCCTTTATGTATGCTTTACAGGGTGTTTTCAAAGCTAAGTAATTTATTTTAACAGCTTGTGGAACTCGTCAAAAGAAGTTTATATACCAAAAATCACCTATATAAAAGCTGCATAATGCGAGAGTTAAAAATTATTTTAAAACAATTTATTATTAAATTAAATAGATTCCGTTTTTACAAAAACTACTCAAAATTATCCCCATTTATTCGATTAATTCAAAAACTTGTTCGGCGAGTCCACAACTCTTAATAGCCCTCAAAAATTAAATCCTGGTATCCATCAATAACATTATAAGCATTTTTAATTAAAAAAATAAAAATTGAACACAGATTTCTTGAATTCCTGACCACTACCGTGTAAAGCGTAGGTTGTTTACTAGTCTTATCGTTTATCTAAATTTGGTAATGTTTGTGTTATTGTACTTTTTTCAGTACGAGTCTTTGGTTAGACCAGTTGTACGAGTCCTTTAATAAAATTAACAATAATGAAAATTAACTCTCTTATTATGCAACCATAATATAGGTGATATTTGGCATATCAATATCTTTTACAAGCTGTTAAAATAAATGACTTAACTTTAAATCACCCTGTGTGTTTTTAGGACCAAATTTATTTGCTGCCTTATGAAAAACACCTTATAATCATAAATATTGACAATTTTTACATAAACTAAGTCTCACAAAGGTTGAAGTATTTTATTGAAAAGGCTGTCAAAAAGGGAAATGAGAATTTTCGACAACAATAGTAGTTTACTTGTTTTCCGGCCCACTAGAAAAAAAAACACAAATTTAAAAACTATTGTGTTTAAACTACGGTATTTTTATTTAAAGTATATCTTTGAAAAGCCAAAAAGCATATAAAATCGTCTTTTTAAAAAATGTCACAGCCAACTATAGTTTCCATTTAAAAAAATTGCAAGTTTATTTTCTAGGTCAAAAACGGACTAATACAATAAATACCGGACCATACCTTTTTATTTAGAGGATTATTATCTACAAGTTTTCTTTTTACACTTTTTTTCAATGTCGAATATTAACTGAGCTATGGAAAAACGACAATTTTGGAAAAAAAACCGTTTTTATATATCTAGTAAGCCAAGATTTCTTTTAAAAACACAAAAAGTTATATTAACTAAGCTCTAAAACTACAATTCTTTTACTAATAACATAAAGTAACATACCTACGGATAAGAGAAACTATGGCATGCTAAAATTTTCGTACCGCTTTTGCGGCAGGCTCAGCGCTGCCTAGCGGCAGGTTTGTCATTTTTGCCAGTTTACACTTTAAATGCGTCGGTCGAAGCCTCGCCTCGTGTAACATCAGCGGTGGAGAGACACGTAAGCTTACTAAAATGATTAACTGGCGGTATTTCAACGAGAAACGAATAAAATTATATTGGGAGTTTTCGCATGACCTGTCCTTAAATCGGCTATTCCATGATAACTCTTATAATTTCCTTACTCTATGCTAATAATCATCTCTGTAGCTGCAGCTGTTTCTGAAATCTCTGTATTAAACATCGAAAAAAATTACCCTGTATTGTAAACCAGACATATTTTAGTTGTGACAATGCCAAAAAATGTCAGTTTATGCTTTTAATATACCATACATTTTTTCGTTTTATTAAAAACCAAAATAACTAGGGGGTCATTTAGTATAACGTATCATGTTAATTTTAACACCTGGCTCATATGTAAATTAACGTTTAATTTGTGTGTTATTTTAAATACATCCCCAGCAGTTTTAACAAAACTCAAATGTTTCCGATGATTATTTGCTCGATTATCTATTTCCCTTCTTTTTTGCACACTTTGGAAAAGCATGGGTCATTAATTCTGTAACTCGTTGCCGTCTCTAGGGGCAGTCTTTTTTGAAATCGACAGGAATAACGTTGTCAGCAGAAAAATCTTTCTTATTGTCCGATTGCATTGGTAACCACCTTATTTCGTATTGTAATATTCTGGTTATTTCTGATTGGATGTGCTCGCAAAAAAACCAATAAACTTTAAAGTTAAAAAAATAAATAAAAAACACAATTAGGATCCAGAATTTTTTTGCCAAACTTTAAACTTAGGCAGTTTAAATATTTAGGAGCTTTAAAGTACTTATTATTTTCCAAAATACACAATAAAATTATACAGTGAATTAAAAAAATGACCTTCTATAATAGGCATAATGACAAAATTTAAAAATAACTGTTATTTTGTATTTATGCAATAAGATTTATGAATTGTAAAAGGACGTGTTTATTTTTAACAATGTAATAAAAGTTAATAAACAGGGTATCTCCAAAAGGTCTATACATAATGCTTCTACAAATTTCTTGGACCAAAATATAACGATCTAATGCAATTTACCCAAATTGAAAAGTTGATCGTTCATGCAAGATACAGGTTGTCAAAGTTTTAATTTTATTTTAGTTGTGTTTAAATATTTTATTTATTATAAGAATTTTTTGAATAAATTTACAATTAAAATAATTTTAAGAGTGGAAAATTAAAATAAAATAATATTTTTGTAGTAAAATTTAGAAAAAGTTACTTGCAGTCCTTTGTTTAGGTTTACAGTGTCATAGCTTTTTTTTTTGACTCGGTACATTTTAATTTTAGTGGAGAATTTTTATTCTTCAATATTTTTGCATAAAAAGAGTATTCTTGGTAAATATCGGTAAGAGCAACGGTTTTTAAGATATTGCAGATTAAACATTTTATTCCATACAAAAATTTTAACTGCATCCCTTAACGATTTATTCAGGCCTATTAGTAGTATCTAAAACATCTGTACAAAATGCTACCACAAAATTTACTAGATATTTTGAAAAAAAAAAACATTTTTTTTTCCAAAATTTGTTTTCCTCTGTAACTCAGTTAATAATCGAAATAGAAAAAGTCTAAATTGGAAACTTATAGATAATTATCTTCTTAATCGAAAGATGTAATATGATATTTAATGTAGTGGTTAATTTTTGAGATACGACATAAAGTTTTATATTTGTAAATGGAAACCAACTGTACATTTTTTAAAGTGTTTTTATAAACTTTTTATGATGTATAGGAACATATACTTTAATAATATTAAAAGAAAACGTAGTTTTGGGTATAATTATTATTATTATTTTTTTAATGTCATTTAGATTTGGACAATTGAACTAGTTTTATTGACAATGACTCTTCATTTCATCTCTTCGAGTGCTATAAATGTTGTACATTCATTAAATAAATAAAATCATTTTTATAAATCTTTAATAATTGAAGACGACAATTCTTAAAAAAAATATTTAAGTTTCTATTTGTTAAAGAGCTTATGAAGAGCCCTTTTTGAAAATGTCACAGCTAACTATGGTTTCCACTTTAAAAAATGCAAGTTTATGTCGTAGCTCAAAAACGGACTACTATATTAAATATTGGATTGTACCTTTTTGTTAAGAAGATATTTATCCACAAGTTTGCTATTTATTTTTTTTTTGTTTCGATTATTAACTGAGCTAGAGAAGAAATAAGTTTTTTGAAAAAAAATATTTTTTTAAATATCTAGTAAGCTATGAATTTTTTGGACGAAACAAAAAGTAATTTAAACTAAGCTCTAAAAACTGCAATTCTTTCTCCATTTAACCATGTCTGTATCTGCAGCGGTTTCTGAGATCCCTTTACTAAACATTGAAAAAAACTTACCCTGTTAGAAAAATGACCAGGCCTAATGATCTGGTGCTAAGTTATGTAGTATTCGATTACTTGCTATTCCAAATCGTATTCAGAATACAGTTACCTGGTATCCAAATCATATTTGAATACATCCGTGTATTTAGTATGCGTTATTGGAGTGCATACTTTTTGGTCAGTATTCGTGACTCTGGATTGTAAGTATTGGTTTTAAATAACAGTATCCAAATACTTCCCTTGTATTTATATTTCGTTATTCAGATCCTGGTATTTATATTGTGGTATTCTGCAATCATGGTACTTAAATCCTCTTATCGTGATATTAAAATGTTTCTTCGGGTAGTTTATTAATGATATGCTTATTGAAAAATTAGAGAGTGTTAATATTACAACAAAACCAGGAAAAGATAACGCTGATATCCTTATCATATTAGCAGCTATCGACATTTCCAAACCTCAGAGAACTTTCGTCATTGTACGAAAAGTCATAGATTTGCCCGTTATTTAGGTTGCACAAGCTGAATTACATTAAAAAAATGTTTTCTTTAAAAAAGGTAAAAAGGCAATAGATGGAGGAAAGGGGGTGCATTAAACACATGTTCTTTTAAGTTTGGATTCGTCGAGAGCTGTTTTTATGATAAGAACATCAGCGTCATTTTTTCTTGTTTTATTGGGATATTTATTAGACTCTTTAACTTTTCGATAAGGATATTAATAATAAGCAACCCTGAAGAAAAGTGTTCATTCGATCCAGAACTTGTTATAGACATGGAAACCAGAATTACAGAAAATAACAATGATAATTATTAAATCTAAATTTTTAAAATAACAATTGGGAAAAAAGAAGATACATATGTAGTTGTAAGCAGTATTACTGCCCTACTAAGATGAGAGTGTATCAGGGGAGCTACGAAAACCGAAATAATCACGAAAATATTTTTTTTTTAATATTTTACCTTTAAGAATTAAGGTGATTTTCTGGGACTTTTAACACAACTTTAAGAAGGCCAAGAGGAAGGTGTAAACGAGTTTCCAATTAATTATCTCTCATTCCTAGGTTAAACGCCAAAACAAGACTAAGCTAAAAGTAAGAAGACTTGTTTAAGATGATTAAAACTTGGATAAAACTAATTTCAAGTCAATAAGAATTTATTTTTTTATTAATTTATGGGTGTCGCCAAGATGACTTTTAGGCGGATGCAAAAATCGTAGAAAACTAAATTAAGGAACTGTACCTTCTTATATACAGGGCATTCCAATTAAAACGAGCCATCCTAAATAATTCCGTTATTTGTACACTTATAAAAAAATCCTAAAACATGTCAATCTTTATTTTTAGGGGACACATTTTTGTATCAAAATTTACTTGTCCAGGGTTATCCCCTTCCCTCATTAACACAAACGTCAAAAAGTTCAAAATGGAAGGGGGTCAAGTAATACCTTGTTTTAAATGGTTTCAATTTTCTCTTTTACAGACATCAGTTTTTTAAATCGGTTTAGTAGATTCTAAGAAAATTTACCCTAAATACAGGTGTTCCTAGCAAGTGGCGCACCTCTATAACTTTTTATTCTTTAAAATATCTGAATAAAATTTGGTAAGTAAGTATTTCACATATATATGCATGGTTTCATGAATTCAAAAATGTTCATTACTTCCGGTCTAACCACTTAATTTTTTATTTTAAATGAGACACCCGGTACGTACGTTTTTACTAATTTGAAAAAATAAAATGATATACTGAGTACAATAACATTCAGTTTGCTACATTTTGACATCTACGCCCTAAATATTGTATTTTTTCAATGTTTATTCT